>PITA01009671.1:0-76145 GCA_004023965.1 Spilogale gracilis | reverse complement strand
GTGGAAAGAGCCAAGGTGCCCATCAACAGATGAATGGATAAAGAAGATGTGGTACATATATACAATGGAATACTATGCCTCCATCAGAAAGGATGAATATCCAACTTTTGTAACAACATGGACTGGACTGGAAGAGATTATGCTGAGTGAAATAAGCCAAGAAGAGAAAGTCAAGTATCACATGGTTTCACTTACTTGCCGTGCATGAGGGGTAACCTGGAGGATAGTGGGAGAAGGAAAGTAAATGGGAACTAGGGTAATCCAAGGAGGGAAACAAAACAACAGAGACTTTGGACACAGAAACAAACTGAGGGACTTGGAGGGAGGGGGGTAAAGGGATGGGAGAGCCTGGTGGTGGGTACCGGAGACACCTAAAGCATGGAGCACTGGGTGTGGGGAATGGGGAATGAATCTTGGAACACTGGAAAAAAAAAATTTCAGTAACGATTAAAAAAAGTGGGTTCAATATCTTGAAATCTACTATCAAAATCATATTCAGGACACCCAGGTGGCTCACTCAGTTAAGTGTCTGCCCTCACTCAGGTCATGATTCCAGGGTCCTAGGGCTGAGTCCCACATTGGGCTCCCTGCTCAGCCAGAGCCTGCTTCTCCCTCTGCCTGCTGCTCTCTCTGCTTCTGTGTGCTCTCTGTCTCTTTGACAAATAAAATCTTTTAAAGAAATCATATCTCAAAGAATTAGTAGAAACTTAACATATATTTTCACAGAAATCACAGATTTCACACATAAAATCTTTTAAAAAAATCATATCTCAAAGAATTAGTAGAAACTTAACATATATTTTCACAGAACAGAAATAGTCAAAACTTAGTTGCATTTAATACAGACAACCCAGCCAAATCAAATAACCCTTAATAATATTCAATTAGAGTGATTATAGCACATCTCAAGCCATATGGAGTTACGGCACCCTTGTAATATGTTTAGCCCCCATTATTTGTTATCTAGCCAATAGGCAACAAAACTAGGCAGGGTATGCTTGAACTAAAATAAGACAGTTTTGGTGAAATATATGTGTAAAATACTTTTTAAAACACAACCTCAAGGTGTCTGGACTGTATAAGAAAACTACATTAGAAGTAATTAACTAAAATTTATTTGGAAGATATTTTTTTTTCTCTCTTTATATCATTCTCATTCTGTACAAGCTCTGGGATAGCACACAGGAATCCTTTCATTCTTTGTAAAATTCACTTAATGTTACTTTTCTGAAAGAATCCTTATATATACTTTTCAGGGTATCTATCATCTATCTATCTATCTACATCTATCTGATTATCTATATACCTACCTATCTAGTCATCCTTCCATCCATCCATTCATCCATCATCTATTCTCATGTATATATTTGTATTAGCCACTCTAAAATGCTTAATAACTATTTATGGTCATTATGTTTGACTAAAAATCTTATGTAAAGTCCAACTACTTTAAACAACAACTTTCCACAACAGTCTAAACTATTATAAAAACAATAATTTTGACACATTCAAAATATACAAATACATAGACAAAAGGCATAATTTAATAAATGCTATCTTTCTGAGTAAACAAAGTAATATCAATTTGATAACTTATTTGGGGAAATTCATCAGATAACCTAAAAAAGCAATCTGTTCACATATATACTAAGTGGCTAAGAAAAGGGAATTTGTTGATGATCCTAAAACAAAACAAAACAAAACAAAAATCCTCGCACAATTTACCATATTTGTTTCATCATATTTTTCTCTCACTTTAGATAAAAGATTAGGGGCGCCTGGATGGATCAGTGGGGTAAAAGCCTCTGCCTTCAGCTCTGGTCCTGATCTCAGGGTCCTGGGATCAAGGCCCACATTGGGCTCTCTGCTCATCAGGGAGCCTGCTTTCTCCTCTCTCTGCCTGCCTCTTTGTCTACTTGTGATCTCTCTCTCTCTCTGTGTCAAATAAATAAATAAAATCTTAAAAAAAATAGAAAAAAGATTAGTCCTCCATCATTGTAATTTAATTTTATACTAAAGCCAAATGAGATATATAGTGCAAAAATCTAATCAGCTTCTACAAAAAAATAAAAAAAGTGTAAATGCAAGCAACCACCAGATAAGCAATAGCATGTAAATAATGATGTACTATTGGGCCAACATGATATATGAGTCTCTTCATTGATAGCAAAGTGATAGAAAAACACAAAATTGAAGGAACATACGTCCCATTTGGAAAGAGTATTAAGTAACTGGTCAGTTGTGTCCATCACTGTAAATGGTCAGTCCTAATATTTTCTCATGGTTATACAGTTGGCTAAAAAGACAGTTTTACTACAATCATGCATGCTCTCCTGGATGTTTAATGCAACATAGACTAGTGACATTAACCTGAGTGAATTCACTATTCTTAATTTTGAAAGCCTTACATCTTTGTTGAAAAATATTTGCAAATATTATACAGAAACTTTTCAACTGAAACTCATTTAGTATTATCTACCCCATATTGAGTAAAGAAGGGAATATTCTAACCAAAGTAGAGAATATTCCTGTTCACAAAATTCATCCAGTGATTCTTTTTGTAAAAACACCCATTATTTTTCTAATTATACACAAAAACATCATATTAGCAAATTTGAAAAGATACAGAAAAAAGAAAGAGAAGAAAATGCAAATCACCCATAATTTTGTATCCAGAAATAGCGACTATTACCATTTTGGTGTATTTCTTCTCCATCTATTATTATGAATATATACATATCCAGCACAACTAAAATCACACCATTTATAGATTGTTTTATATTGTTAAATATTATTTAAAATAATGAATTTTATTTTAATAAAAATAATAAAAATAATAATGTTCAGTTAACCACTGTATAGCATATAATAAGTCCTTGAGGCAGTGTTCAATGATTCATTAGATAAATACAACACCCAGTGCTCATCAAAGCAAGTGACTTCATCAATACCCATGAATTTTAAAGTCTACACAATACCAAATTAAATATGTATACAGGAATATATTTTAACAGGTAATAATATTTATGGGGATGTTTTCTATTTCCAATGTTCATGATTAAAAACACAACTTTTGCAACTGCTCTCTACATTTCTGAATTCAATGACCTTTAAACTCTTCTTAGGCATTAGTATTTCACTTTTTAAGGTATAATAAATCATTCATCAGACATATAATCTAACAATTTTTGACAATATAAATTAGAAAGTTTTGAAAACTTTTTGAAAATAATGTGCATTAAAAAGACTACCTCATACAAATCACTACATTTGAAGACTCTTATTACTTTAAAAAGACACATGTTTTCAAAGACATACTTTTCCAATGTTCTCCATGTTGCTGATGCTGCTTGCAATAACAGTTTTGTAATGAGGAAAATGCCTAATATTTTGCTATATGGATGGCTGCAGAAATACTATCCCATAAATGGTTTCTCCAGCAGGTTTCTGTCTTCTTATATTGAAGAACAGTCATCTGGAATAGCTTAGTACTGAAAGGTGTGGTTCACAAATATAGCACCTCGGCATGAAGAATTTCTTGATTGTCAGAATCAACAGCTAGTGCTATATAAAATAGTCAGCTATTACAAAATGTTCATTGAACTGTCATCTACAGATAGTTGGCTAAGAAATGCTTAGCTGTAAGTTGTCTTTATAGTCAAAGTGAAAACATGAGTGAAACATTTACCTAGATAATTCAAATTAATATACTTGATAGAATAAAGAATACATGTTTTCAACAATTAACTTCACTTTTTTCTCTTTGATTTTTAAAAGTATTATAAATATTTAATCAATTCTATTTCAAAATTATATATGTAAAAATTCATAAAAACCCTTATATTTTGCCAAACTGTGGAAAGAGCCAAGGTGCCCTTCAACAGATGAATGGATAAAGAAGATGTGGTACATATATACAATGGAATACTACACCTCCATCAGAAAGGATGAATATCCAACTTTTGTAGCAACATGGACTGGACTGGAAGAGATTATGCTGAGTGAAATAAGCCAAGAAGAGAAAGTCAAGTATTACATGGTCTCACTTACTTGTGGGGCATAAGGGGTAACCTAGAGGACAGTGGGAGAAGGAAAGTAAATGGTAAGTAGGGTAATTCAGGGAGAGAAATGAAACATGAGAGACTTTGGACACAGAAACAAACTGAAGGACTTGGAGGGAGGGGGTGGGGGAATGGGAAAGCCTGGCGGTGGGTACTGGGGGCACCTATTGCATGGAGCACTGGGTGTGGGGAATGGGCAATGAATCTTGGAACACTGAAAAAAAAATAAAATAAATTTAAAGTAAAAAAAAAACCCACCCTTATATTTTAACCTTAGGATCTATAAAATCCATTATTACTCTTTTTATTCTATTTAGTAACTAGCCATTAGTTAAGTGTAAAAAAAAAAAAACAAATAAGATTTTAGGAACCATTAGAATAACAACTGTGCTATTCAGTGTGCTAGGGTTCAAAATATGTAGAAACACATGCATACAAACCAATCAATTCAATTTTCTCTCTAGTAATTGGCACCATATAGAGGCCAATCAAAGCCAGCAGTGGGACTAACCTAGGTTGTGTAGGACAGGGCCTAAATAATTGTTTTCTATTTTTTGTTAAGGTGGTATCTGATAGTTTTGCTCATTGGAAAATTACTATTTTCCCCTTTGTAAATAAATATTTATGGGGAGACACTCTGAGAAGAACTAGTTTCTCATACTTGTCCCCATTTATTTTAGCACCCATTGATAATCCTTGCCTGGAACAATTATTACTGTAAAACATGTCAAGTGGCAATTCTCTGTTTCTGTCATTCTTTCTACATTTATTAATTGGAATAATGCAATAAAGAGCTTTCTTTTAATGAGAGCAGATAATTGTTATCTGTTTCCTAAAAGTATTGGAAAAACAAATTTAGAATATGTGCATATGTTTCCTAAAAGTATTGGAAAAACAAATTTAGAATATGTGCATATGTTTTCTCTATCTCAATCCCTCAACTATCTTTTATATTAAAGCCTTCATCACCCTCAAGAAACAACTATGCCTTATCCCTAATGTTTAACCGAGTAATTACTACCTATATTGTTTCACTTTTATAAGGAAATACCTTTATCAGAGAAGAACTAAAACATACTCACTAGCAGACAGATCCTCTCTTCTTACATCTGAAAGCACAGGTTCACAATGGAAAAAGGATCTAAACCACCAGCTGGATTCTTCCACTTTTGGTACCCCTATCAAATAAAAGTCAAATTACTTCATTCTCAAATGCATTTGGAAGATTAGAAACGAGGAAAATAATGAGGGTGATGCTGATAAGACTGGGGTAAATCAGGGAGGGGGTTGAAACATGAGAGACTTTGGACTCAGAAACAAACTGAGGGTCTTAAAGGGGGTGGGGGATGGGAGAGCTTGGTGGTGGGCATTGAGGGCACGAATTGCATGAAACACTGGGTGTGGGGCATAAACAATGAATCTTGGAACACTGAAAAAATAAAATAATGTAAAAAAAATAATAATAATTACAGGGAAAAAAAGAGAAATATACCAAATACCTTGTTGGGATTTCTCATCAGGTATGATGTTAAAAGAATCAGTTAAAGAGCTAACTGAAGAAATACTGGCCTCTGTAGGAAACAGATGAGAATCAATAAACAAATAAATAATGGGCAAACACAGACATATTGCTTATGCATAAATTCCCAATTAGCAAAGTAATAGCAAAGTATCATTTACTCCTGGATCATGACTTTATGAATCAAAAAATGGATTAAATTGTCAATTAAAAAGTGTTCTTGAAAAGGCATATTACATTTTTTTAAGTTTAAGATAATTTTTAAAAGAAATGTCATAGCATGTGTATTTACTCCATAAAGTTGGGAGTAGCATTCAGGTTTTCCAAATAGTCATCATTTTTCTCTTGTCTGCATAGACTTCTCATTAGCTGTCTTCTAGTTCTGCTACATTATTTCAGAGTCTCTCTGTTTTCTCTGAGAGGTAGTCAAGCTATCTTCTTTTCTTTCCCCCTTCCTAATTTCCTGGGATTTCTTCATGTTTTTCAGGCAGGCATGTTGTTACTGATTTCCATGGTCCATGTTGACCACTAGACCAAGCCTCGAAGAGAGTTACTTGGAAGAGCAACAGTCTCCTAGCACACTCTTACATTTTCTATTAATAAGATATATTCTTTCCATGGTGGACGACTCTCTTTTCCCCTAGATATAGATGTAGAATTTATTTATCTATCTATCTATCTATCTATCTATCTATTATTTATTTATTTATTTGATTTTTTTTTTAAGATTTTATTTATTTTATATATAGAGAAACACAGCCAGAGAGGGAACACAAGCAGGGGGAGTGAGAGAGGGAGAAGCAGGCTTCCAGCTGAGCAGGGAACCTGATGTGGGACTCGATCCCGGGTCTCCGGGATCATGACCTGAGCCGAAGGCAGTCGCTTAACCAACTGAGCCACCCAGGAACTCCTATTTATTTATTTTTAAAGACTTTATTTATTTATTTGACAGACAGAAACACAGCTTGAGAAGGAACATAAGCAGGGGGAGTGAGAGAGAGAGAAGCAGGCTTCCCACCAAGCAGAGAGCTTGATGCAGGGTTCAATCCCAGGACTCCAGGATCATGACCTGAGTGGAAGGGAGACACTTAACAACTGAGCCACCCAGGGCCCCTAGATGTAGAATTTAAAATATAAACGTCACCAAATTCAAAATCTTAGTACAAATCCAAGAACGAATATTATTGTACTACATTAGAAATATTGCATGTGCATATATTTAAATATTCTACAAAAGTTACAAATTTAGAAATAAAGGACTTATTTTTAAAGACTAAACATTTTATTCGTTTTATCATACTGGTATTTTAACCCTATGTCTTTTAAGCTATCAGAATATAAAACTAATTTCTATGGTTATAATAACACAAATAGTTTAATAATTTTATAAAAAGAATAAGTCAATAGACATTTCCAACGATTATCTACAAACAAAGCATGAAATTAGAATTTTCTACATGTGGGCATATTTTCAATAAATAATACTTTCTTTCTGAAATGATTGTTTCATTCTATGAAATTTCCCAATTTTCCTTCAGAAGTTATAGCTTCCTATTCAGCTACTAATATTCACAGATGGATAGATAAATATAGATAAAACTGGCAAATAGAAGCTGAACTATTATCCAAGAGAAAATGGAAATTAAAGAAAGCTTGAAGCAGTCATGCTATCCCTTCTTTCCTATGAAATAGTATTTTCTGTATGTAAAATTATCAGCTTTTAATGTATCCTATTGAATGGAAGACACATGAAATTAAAACATAATTATGAAATATAAGCTTATTTTCACTTATTTTTCTTTAAAGATTTTATTTATTTGACAGAGAGAAACACAGCCAGAGAGGGAACACAAGCAGGGGGAGTGAGAGAGGGATAAGCAGGCTTCCTGCTGAGCAGGGAGCCCGATGTGGGACTCGATCCCGGGTCTCTAGGACCATGACTTGAGCCGAAGGCAGTCGCTTAACCAACTGAGCCACCCAGGCGCCCCTTCACTTATTTATAAGTATAATGGTTTCGTCAATATGCTATAATACAGCATAGTTAAAACAAAGAGATAAGCCTTGACAATATTGATTCAGAGAGGTCTGAATGAGTTCTATTTCTATTTTCTTCATTGTCACAAACAATTGTCAAGTCTTCTCCCTGAAGTTCTGACCAGGGCACAATAATGATACGTAGGTTAATAATATCTCACAAACATCACCTCAAATCACATTCTCTAGGAATATAGTACTCTAGTGATGATACAACTTACTTCGATAATACTGATTTTTGGCCAGCAGGCAACCAATGGAAGGTACCGATGCCATTGTTCACCCTGTGAAGAAGTGCCAGAGACTGTGAACAGCAATCTGGAAACAGTGACAGGGAAAAGAAAGGTTGTTAATTACAGTATATATATATATATATATATATATATATACACACACACACACATACATACATTATATATATTACAGTTTTTTGTAATTATGTATTACAGTTAATTACAGTTTAAATATATATATTATATAATGTATATATATATATATATATTTTGCAAAACAACATAAATTACCATGTGATAAAAAAGATAGAAAGAATTGAAAACTTACACAAAATTATAATCAAATATACTACAATAAACCAAAACATGCAATCAATGTGTATATTTATTTGGAAAAGCAAGAAAAAAAAATCCAATGACCAGAGTACAAACAATGTCCACAGGTGTTCGATCTGAAATAATCCTAAAAGTCAGTCAGAAAAAAGATATTAACACAGCCGTGATATGATCACTTACCTGTTTGTTTTGTCCAGTTTATTCTTTAAAAATAAACGTGCTCTAAGTTTTCCTCAGGAAGCACACACAAAGAGTGGAGATCCAGGAGGGACTGAGTTCTCCAAGCCAGGAGCAACTCTGCAGTGAATGTGGGTGCTCTGGGACCCCTGAGCACACCTTATATTTAGGAGGCTGAAACCTGAGCTGTGGGCACCACAGAGGAGTGAAGCTCTTTGCCTGTCTGCTCTTCAGCATGTCACAGTGCCAACCAGGGCTGCTGGCAGCAGGGACGAGCTCTGTAAGGTCATGGCTAATACTGCTGGTTTCTCCAGGGTGGGAGGTGATGCTCACACATCCTCTCAGACTTCCATATTATTCACACTGGGAAAAGCACCACTCTAGGTTCCCTGGGGCTTGGGGATAGGTGGGTCACAGTGGCAGGCAGGCTGCAGGCCAGCTGAAGAAACTGCTCATACCCACAGACACAATGATGCAAAGCAGAGCCACAGGAAGAGGTCATAAGGAAGAGCTCCTTGAATTACTGAAGTTCTATAGGAAAGGGCATGCATTACAGAAATGTATGGACAGTGAGTTAGAAATTCCAGTGAGACTGATAAAAGATGGCAATCATCAGTAATGAGGGGAAATTAATGATATTGTGACATTGTGTCGATTTTATTGATTCAAAAGCTATATTTATATTCTATTTTTGCAATGTCTTTTAATGTGAACTGTTTTGCCATTTTATAGACTCGGTTTGCCCTGAATTGAATTAGGACTCCCCTTCCGACTGGGGTGGGGCGATTCTCAGTCCTGTTTCAATTTATTTAGTAGTTATTGGTTTTACCAGCTTAAAAGACACAAAATTACTTGTGTTAGCTAGTTTCAAATATATTCAAAACATTGATTTTTGTATGCTGTCATGGTTCTTTCTAACTATCTAGTCCACATGGTTATGGTTCCTTTACCTTTCAAGTATTATTTACTTAGGCTTTTCTCTTTCTGTCTTGATTAGTTTTACTATTATATTAGATCTGTCAAAGAACTATTTGTTCTTCTCTTTGTTTCTTGATTTCATATTTCATTATTTTCTGTATTATTTTACTATTTTTTCTTTTACTTTAGGATTATTCATAGTGTCATTTATTTCCAGATATATTGTTACCTGTCATTATGACATTTCTTTTTTTGTTTGTTTGTTTTTATGTCTTTTTATTTTATTTTATTTTTTCAGTGTTCCAAGATTCATTCTTGAATGTTTGATTTAAAGATACTTTTATTGGGTACCTATGTGGCTCAGTGGGTTAAAGCCTCTGCCTTCAGCTCAGGTCATGATCTCAGGGTCCTGGGATGGAGGCCTGTATCAGGCTCTCTGCTCAGCAGGGAGTCTGCTTCCTCCTCTCTCTCTCTCTCTGCCTGCCTCTCTGCCTATTTGTGATCTCTCTCTCTGTCAAATAAACAAATAAAATCTTTTAAAAAATATACTTTTCTTTTTCCAAATATTTTGATTTTTTAAAATATATTTTAGTTTATTTTTAAATCCACTGCATTGTCAAGAGAAAATGCTTCATTTTTATTCATTATTTGAGAGTATTTATGGAAACAGTTTTCTATGTATTCGAGAGTAGTAAATAATTCTTCTTTTACTGCATATAATCATTTTATTTTATTTTTTACATTTAAAATAATCTTTATTTTTGCATTTTTAATTTACATTTTTATAAAAACACTTAAATTGCATTTATTTTATTTTGTTTTAATATAAATTCAATTATTTAAAAAATAATTATTATTAGCTTCAGAGGTAGAGGTCAGTGATTCATCAGTCTTATATATACACAGTGCTCATTACATTACATACCCCCACCAATGTCCATCACCCACCACTGCATTCCTCCAACCCCCCCTCCACTCCAGCAACCCTCAGTTTGTTTCCTTAGATTACAAATATCTTATGTTTTGTCTCCTTCTCTGGTTTCATCTTGTTTCACTTTTTCCTCCCTTCTTCTATGATCCTCTGTCTTGTTTCTCAAATTCCTCATATCAGTGAGATCATATGATAGTCTTTCTTTGACTGACTTATTTCAATTAGCATAATACCCTTTAGTTCCATCCGTGTCATTGCAAATGTCAGGATTTCATCTTTTTTGATGTCTGTATAATATTTCTGTGTGTGTGTGTGTGTGTGTGTGTGTGTGTGCGTGTGTGTATGTGTCTATGCATGTGCACATTCTTTATCCATTTATCTGTCAAAGTACATCTGGGCTCTTTCCATATTTTGGCTACTTTGGACACTGTTGCCATAAATTTGGGGTACAGGTGCTCCACTGGATCACATTTATACCTTTGGGGTAAATCCCTAGTAGTGTATTTGCTGGGTCATAGGGTAGCACCAAAAACCATAATATATCTAAGAATAAGCCTAAACAAAGAGACAAAGGATCTCTACTCAGAAAACAATTGAACCCTCATGAAAGAAATTGAAAAAGACAAAGAAATGAAAAAACATTCCACATTCATGGATTAGAAGAACAAATATTTTTAAAATGTCTGTGCTCCCTAGAGTGATCTACACATTCAATGCAATCTCTATCAAAACACCATCAATTTTTTTTCACAGAGCTGATACAAATAATCCTAAAATTTGTATGGAACCAGAAAAGACCCCAAATAGCCAAAGGAATGTTGAAAAAGAAAAAAAAAAAACTGGTGGCATCACAAACCCAGACTTCAATCTCTATACAAGCTATAATCATCAAGACAGTGTGGTCCTGGCATAGAAACAGCATGTAGATCAATGGAGCAGAATAGAGAGCCCAGAAATTGACTCTCAACTCTATGGTCAACACATGTTCCACAAAGAAGGGAAGAAAATCCAGTGGAATAAGGACAATATTTTCAACAAAGGGTGTTGGAAAATTTGGACAGTTACATGTAGAAGAATGTGCCTTGAGTATTTCCTTACACCATACACAAATATAGACTCAAAATGGATGAAAGACCTAAATCTTTCATCCAGGAATCCATCAAAATCCTAGAGAAGAATACAGAAAGCCATCTCTGTGACTCCAGCCACATCACCTTCTTCCCAGACACATCTCCAAAGGCAAGGGAAGCAAGGGCAAATGATCTATTGGGACTTCATCAAGATAAAAAACTTTTGCACAGCAAAGAAAACAGCTGGCACAACCAAAAGACAACTGACAGAATAGGAGAAGATACTTGCAAATGTCTCACCAGATAAAGGACTAGTATGCAAAATCTATAAAGAATTTATAAAACTCAACATCTAAAGAACAAATAATTCAGGCAATAAATGGAAGAAGACATGAACAGAGATTTCTTCAAAGAAGACATACAAATGGCCAACAGAACATAAAAACCTATTCAAGATCACTTGGCATCAGGGAAATACAAATCAAAACCACAATGAGATACCACCTCACACCAGTCAGAATGGCTAAAATTAACAAGTCAGGAAATTTCAAATGGTGAGGATGTGGAGGAAGGGGAACCCTTTACTCTGTTGGTGGGAATGCATGCTGGTGCAGCCACTCTCGGAAATATTATGGAGGTTCCTCAGAAAGTTAAAAATAGAGCATACAGTCATTATTTTGTATATGCCCATTAGATTATTACTTAATTTTGTTAAATTGCATACTTACTAATGTGTTATTGCTTGATGTACCAGTTTCTAGTATGATTACATCATTGAATTATATCATCTTTAGTTTCTTATGTTTTAAAACTATGCGAATAGCTGCACACAATGTCATGATTGTAGTATTTTCTTGTAGATCTTTGCTTTCATCTTCCTTTATCAGCACTAATGTTTCAGGAAGCTGTTGTAATATAATTTTTCCTAGATTTTTTTTCTTTTTCCCTAGGTTCCAGCTGGTCTAATATTAATATTACAGCACCAACTTTTTTGTAAGTAATAGAAGGCATATCTTTTTGATTCCCTTTATTTTCCACTTGCTAAGTACTGTTTAGCAGTCTCATTTTTTCCTAATTTGACATATATACTTTTGCTACAATTATTGATCTACTGGTTGTCTTTCTTACCATTATATTTCTTTATAGATTTTGGAATGTGTGTTTTCAGGTTCATTCTGAGTGGGAGATAATTTGCATTGTTTTCTCCCCATCTGTATCACATCCATTCACTACACCACTCCCCCCCCCCCCCCGGTTAGTGATAGCAAGATTTCACCTACCTGACTCTAGTGTTTATATTTTATCTATTATAACACTACTCACATTTTATAAAGGTAGTGTTTCTGTCCCATATTAGTATGTGAGTTCCTCAAAGGTAGATAATACTCTGTTCATTTTTTGCTTTTGCAATACCCAGCGCAAAACCTGATACATATATTAATCCTTTGTTCTAAAAATCTGACAAAACCAACATATTCCTCCTGTGCATGGTAATAAGAATCATATCTTTAGCTACTAATTTAAATACCATAACAGGGCTCAGATTTCCATGCTGTATCTGTGACATAAGATGACTAATTTTTACCCAATTATTTTCTGACTCAATTTTTTCAATATCTAAGTATTAAAATTGGTCATAACCATATTTTCATTGAGCTTTTCATCCTAGATTTAACTTGACACTAACATGTCCCTTTGGTCATAATAAGAGAGTGCCTGCCCAATTCTGAGGACCCACTACAAACCAGTGTGGATGACGGAACCATCATTCACAAAGTTCTGTTCAGAAAGTTGAAAGTTGCTGTTAACTGATGCCTCATAAAGAGAAGAGAAAAATAGATTTAAGGGAAAAAAGTACTAATTAAAGTCAACTACAACCTTTGTGAAAAGTTATCTATTTATCACATTTAAGATAACTATTAGTCTAATTTTATTGACAATGATTGATGCAGTAAATAGGTATCAGGTTGCTGTTTTGTAGAGCATAGAAATTCATGGTTAAGCTTGTAGATAATTTATCATGACCCTGTGCTGTCACAGACAATTGACCAAGTATGTAGTATGACATCAATATCTGACCATCCTGGGAGACTTAAATTGTTTATATCTAATTCCAATCAGTGGTTATACAACATCAGAGTGTGCAAATAAGATGTCAGGGATTTACATATGTAGTAATATCCAGATCAATAAACATGCTGTATTAGTCACAGGCTGTGTTTAATAAGTCTATGCTTAATAACAAATCCTACAAACATGTAGCAGGTGTTTTAAAAAGCATGACAGTTTGCATTAAAATACTGTTTCATTTCATAGTTTCTGTGGAAAAAAATACCAATAATTAGTCACTGAATATCTCTGGGCCTCCACAACTGATAGATAAAATGGAAATAATAATAGTTTACTTTATTTGAAATCCAATCCAGTCCCAAAGTATATCATTTAATTGTTTGTTTAAATTTTGTATTTCTCTGAATTGCATATGATTTATCAGTCAGTTATCATGGCTGTACAAAATGGAAATCAGTTCCATCTAGAAGCAGAGAAAAAAATTATTGTGAGAATAATGGTCAATTCATAAAATCAATAGGGAACAATGAGAGGTGTGGTCTGAAAATCAAGACCATCCAATGAGATCCTGGGAGCTGACATCGAGTAGTGTGGTCAATGAAACACCTGGGGGACAGGGGTGCAGCAGGAGGTGTGACCAAACTGAGCTTTCTTCTGTGGCTCAAGGGTCTAAAATTTCCACAAGTTTACATCCACGGCCTTTCCTAGACAATTCCTCCAAAAATGGTCACCCCAAATCCATTCTGCCATCTAACAAGCAGTGTTTAGTTCTGCACTGAGAAAGATGTCCCTACTCCCTAAGAAAGGAGTTGTACAGTTGTACAGTTGCTGAAGTACTACAGCATATTCACCAGAAAATCCTTATCCTGTGTGCCCCAAGATAATGAGTTTGGGGCTAAGAATGCCTTCTCTCACTGATCCTTTGCTCATAAACTTTTGCAACAGATCCTATTTCTCAACCCATAATATGCACCATTGAACACACTGACCTAAGAGTTATTACACTACTGGGAAGCCACCCAGAAAGAATCAGGTTTAGAATGTGGCAGGAAATAAATACATTTGAGCAGGAAAGCACCTGCTCAAGTCACATCCAGGGAGAATATGATAAGAGGTCTTTTTTCAGCTATGACTAATCCTCCAAGCCTAAGCGCCCAGTGGAACTGACCTTATTGACTAAGTTTAGGTCATGTGCTCACAACAAGCTACATATAAAGACAATATATCATTGCAGCTAAAATTGTTAACTGTACTTCAGGAACTATTCTCTCCTTTTCTTTTTAATATTTTTGAGTATAGTCTATCCAACTGGAGACTATACTTCTCAGCCTCCAAGAAGCTAGAAATTGGTGTGGGCTAATAAGATGTGAGGAGTGAGTGGTTCATCCTCAAGGTCATCTCTTTAAAGACCAATCCACTTTCCTTGGACTTCTTGTGCAGAGGTAAGGGTCAAAACTTACGGGGTGACACAACTGTTCTTATATTAGAATGAAATAAAGTTATCTTTTTAGTTATTGTATCTTGTTACTGTTATCTAACTTATACTTCACTTTGACCAGACCATTAAAATCACTCTGACTTCTGTAGCGAGTGGTGCAGTGTTGGATCCCTCAAATAGAATGGGTCCTCAAATGTTGGATTGCCAGGTAAAAGGCTGGGTCACCAGCACACTCCTTTATCCCTATTCCTAACATGCAACTATCTTTATTAAGCAGTTCGAGGCACTTTCTTCCACTGGGGCAATCTCACCCTCACCACGTGCTCTTATGGACCCTGTTTACCTGACCTACAAGTCTTTCTTTCCTGCTCTTTTCCCTGATCTCTTGAAGCAAAGGAAAATTAAGTTCAATGACTTCTTCATGTCTGTGTAACTGCTGGGTGGGATAATGAGTCAGTTTCCAGTTATACAAATAGTCATTATTAAAAACAAAAACAAAAACAAAAACAAAAACAAAAAAAAAGTTCCTTTTTATCTTTGAACCACTTTCTTTCTGATTTGTCTTCAAACATTAGTCACAGTGTCAAAAACACTGATTGATCATCTATTAATAAGCACTGGTCTTAATTATTGAGGTTCACCCCACCATTGCAAAACCACTATCTGTAATAGCCAAATCTGTGAGGGCAGCAACCAGATCCTTCCTCAGCACTAAGTCACAGACAGGAGAAGATGGCTGTCTTTCTTGGTGCACAGACCATTTCTCAGGATGCAATCTCTTCAGGATTCTCTTAGTTGCCAGTTTCCAAATTTCTATCAACATTTTTCTTCTTGTGGCAAGGCATCTAAATGGGCATAATAACTGGGAGAACTCCCCAAGGCTCAGCACCCTACATTCTCCAGACATGTAGGTCAGATTCTAGAAAGCTTGTGAGGAGATTCATGACAATTACTTCATCAAATACGTTTGTATTCCTTAATGCTGAGATATTTAGGTAAGCAAATACACTGAAAGTAGTAAATATGCTAGAACCAAAATGATTTCATTTCAGTTTTCTCTTGATTTTATGATTTGAGGCATAGATAAATATTCATAATTACCTAACCCAGAATTTCTGGCTTGCAAATACTATGCCTGCTGAGTTAGGTACCTCTTGGCAATGATCAGTACAAGGAGCATTATGAAACAGTTTGGAGGCATGAACACACTTTCTGTCATGACTCCTCTAACATCTGTAAGAGCAAAATAATAATAATAATATTCTTTTTTAAAATTTTAGATTGCTTTTAAATATCAGATCAAATTCCTAAACATCACTTTTCTTTGTCTTAATGTAATTGCTTCCATTTCCCATAAATCCCAAACCTAAATAGGAAGAGACTGCTTATTCTGATATGCACAAAGATTCTAATCTGAATGCATGGAATATCTGATGATCTGACTCTGTGTGTCTTAGGCTCTGTTCTCCTGAAAACAGATACATCTGCATACAGTTTTACTGGAGAATTCTCTCCCCCACCCCCCAAAAAACACACAAAAGAATGGAAGGGGAACAGTGAGAAGAGGTGAGTTGTGACCTTGCATGGGCTGATTTCATGAAGAAAATAAAATGATGCTGCTACACTTTTTGTAACTGAGGCAAGGCATCAGGACTTTGCCCCTACACATCAATGAGTCTTTGAATATGGACTGCCCCATGGGGACATATGCCAGTGAAAGGATGAATGCATCTAGTTGACAGAGATGCTTGGGGAACAGTTGCAACTTGCCAGCAAGCAAGAAGTGATTATTGTTGGGAATGTGCACTTTTGTCCTAAAGGGAATTGGGGCAGCACAGCCAGTCCCCGGAGGCCACCCATTACATTGCTTGAATCAGATGCTTTCAAGATAAGTTCATCATCTTTTCCTGGGAAAACTTACAAGAGGAGGGTGAGTGGAATGAAGTGTAATACTTGTCAGGACTTCTGGACTTATGTCATATTCGATAGCTATGCTCCTATAATTTACTGTGCATCCTGTGTTTCCTTCAGTCTTGGCTACCGTCTTTGCTAGTCCAAATGGTCTACCTGGAGAACTGACCCAAGTCTTCATCTTTGACTTCTGTGAGCCACTGAGCTTAGGATATTTGTGTGGAGATGTTTGTGTGGTGATGGCATCTTAAGCTGAGGATGTTTGTGTGGAGAAGACATATTCCCCTAAAAGACCTATTTTTGTGACTGGCTGTTGTCTGGCTCCTGGAAACTGAGTTCCTGGAATATTCTGTCTTATGGGAGTGTTTTGCCTTTTTTGGCCTTGAGCCAAGTTGCACCACTTGTCTAGAGGATTTATTCTAATAATGTGATTTGTGATGGTCTGGCATTTCAGTAACTGAGGTAAATCATGCAAGGGCTATACATGACTGGCTTTCAATAAAAACCCTGGACTCCAAGCCTGAGATGAGTTTCTCTGATTGGTAACACTCTACACATGTTGTCATATCTTTCCTGGGGGAATTTGGTACATTCCAAGTGAGGCTGTATACAAGAAGGGACACCTAGAAGCTTATGCCTGGTTTCTCCAGGTTTATCTTAATCAGGGAGGTTTTTGGAGTCCATCATTACCTACAGGGGCTATCTGGTTTTTGTAGGGACCAGGACATTAGAATAAATATGTATATGATGGCCATCACCACTCATATATTCTTCACACCTTTAGAAGTAGAATTAATACCAATCATTCCTTCCATGACATCATTTTAAAAGTTTACTATCTTAGCCATGGTGTGTGTGGGGCCAGTGTTGGAGGCTTTCCTAGTGGTTTTTCCTCCAAGCAAATCCTATACTACAGGATAATGACTAATATGGTGGTTCTGCCAACCAAGAAAATGGCCATTAGATCCAATGGACAGAGCAAGTGTGATCCAGACCTGGGTCAGGGCTCTGTTAATGACCTATTTTTTTTTTTGTTTTATTTTGTTTTGCTTTTGAAAATGTTATTTATTTATTTGACAGAGACACAACAAGAGAGGAAACACATGCAGGGGGAGTGTGAAAGGGAGAAGCAGGCCTCCTGTTGAGCAGGGAGCTGGACATGCATCTTGATCCGAGGACCCTTGGATCTTGATGTGAGCCAAAGGCAGACACTTAATGACTGAGCCAGCCAGGTGCCCCAATGACCTGGGTTTTATACCTTTCACTCTAACATTGATATAATAAATGATGTTTCTTATCCCTGGGAATCAATTTCAACATAGTCCTTTTGTTCAGAAGTCCTCAAAATGTATATGTATTCCCATCTCATGGTGTATGAATGCCTTCCGTTTGGGGAAGATCTAGGAAGGTTATTTTCAGATTGTATGATGTCACAGGATCCTGACTCATGGGAACCCAGCCCTTCTTAGATCAATGAGTTCCAGGTATGAGAACTATATAAAATCCAGACACTAGAACTTGGATCATGAGTATTTATTGATGAGCTGCTCTTACAATCCTTGATTTTATCTTAATTGTATAAATTAAGCAAAATTCTTGAGCCTGCTTACTTATATTGTACCTAAGAACACCATGTTCTACAAGCCATCTCACTGTAAGTAAACCTTCATTTGTGGCTACTCTGATATTACACCCGTTCTGATAGTTGCATTCACTGAGACTCTGTGATTAAGTACCATCACCCAGCCTCCATTTGGGAATCTTGTTATGCCCATTGCAATTAGGGAGTCAATTCTAACAGCACCTTTTATTCTGAGTCTTGAACCATAGAAAATCCCTCACTGTGCCTCTCAGTGAAGCTGATGTTCCTCTCTCCAATGTGTTCCTCCTCATTTTGTGCAATGGTAATTGTAGTCAGTTGGTTCTTTTGGCCTTAAGTAGAATACCCACCCTAGCATGGCTATTTCAATCTCAACCATCTTCTACACCAATTCTGGAATTTCTATTTTGCTTTGCAGGGGTCCTTGTTGCTTCCAAGAATAATCCTGACAACATATTACCTTTGTATGGTGCCCTTGCCAGGATGTTAGATTCTATATCATGGGAAATGTCACCCTTACTAATAGACTCTCCTATTAGCTAACTTCATAAAAGGAATTCCTTGACCCAGTATCATAAAGACCTAGTTCCATTTGTATTTCCCCATGTACATGTTGGAAAATCTTGCAGCTCCTTTAAAGTATACTCCCTTTATACCTTAGTAGGCTCAGCTGCCTCAGCTATCTAACACAACTGAACTGAGTTATTTGTATAATGACTAGTATAGGAGGTAGGGGATATCCTGATGGGGCATGTAGTGTCTTGCAAGAAAGAGGCCTATGCATTACTTTCAAGCAAAAGAGGGACTCTGATTCTTTCCTCCTTTCTTTCTTTCTTTCCTCCTTTCTTTCTTTCCTCCTTTCTTTCTTTCTTTCTTTCTTTCTTTCTTTCTTTCTTTCTTTCTTTCTTTCTTTCTTTCTTTCTTTCTTCTTTCCTTTTTTTCTTGCTAGGAGATATTCTCCTTTCCTGATTTTATTTGTTTTCTATTTTATTTTTTTATTTGTATTGTATTATGTTAGTCACCATACAATACATCATTAGTTTTTGATGTAGTGTTCCAAGATTTATTGTTTACATATAACACCCAGTATTCCATGCAACATGGGCCCTCCTTAATACCCCCACCTGGTTCACCCATCCCCCCATATACCTCCCCTTAAAACCCTCAGTTTGTTTCTCAGAGTCCATAGTCTCTCATGGTTTGTCTTCTGCTCTGATTTCCCCTGATTCATTTTTCCTTTCTTTTCTTAATGTCTTCTGATTTTAAGAAAGAAGTACTGGCCATTTCCATAGACACATAGTTTGGGGATGACCTTGAAAGTCAATATTTTTTTAATACATCTGAGCTCAGATGTCCCTATAAGAAATCTTTCTTTCCAACTGGACCCCTAAGCTTGAAGAAGCAGAATTGCCAGGGTTGGGAATTCAACATTCTTTGAACTCTAACCCCTTTATAATTAAGTACTAGAGACTTGACCTCAGTTTTTCTGCCTTAGTTGCAGGAAATAGTTGTCCTTTTATATGCTGCCAAGAAGTCATCTGACTTTCATCATTTAGTTTATACAAGTTAGGGTCGCCTAGGTGGCTCAGTCAGTTGAACGTGTAACTTTGGTTTTGGCTCAGGTTCTGATCTCAGGGTCATGAGATGGAACCCAACAATGATCCCTGCATCAGGCTCTGCACTCAGTGGAGCGTGTACTTGAGATTCTCTCCCTCTGCCCCTCTCCCACTTGTTCTCTCTCTTTCTCCACCTTCCATCAGTTAATAATCACTCCTCCTTTCACAGATTTTTCTCATTGTGTCAGTGATATCCAGCTACAGATAGTTCATCTCATAGCCTTATTATTACTTCCTCTGACCATCTCAGACACCTGAGATGTTGCAAATGCTAGCGCAGCCCCTTCCATCATTATCCTAACTCAGTTCACTATTGGTAAACATTTTAACAGTAGCCTGTTTATCCATTTGCTAGGGATGCTGTGGCAAAGTATCAGAGACTGGGTAACTTAAACAACAACAACAACAAATTTTCTCACAACCATGGAGTTAGAAGTCCAAAACCAAGGTGTGTGCTTATTGGTCCCTTCTGAGGCCTCTCTTCTTAACTTGTAGATGGCTGGCATCTCTTTCCATATTCGCATGGACTTCTGTATGTGTCTATGTTCTAATCATCTGTTTTATAAGACCCCTAATATTAGATTAGGGCTCACAGTAATGACCACATTTGAAAGGCCTTTCTCCAGGTAATAGGAGGTCCTAGAGATTAGAACTTCAATTTTGGAGAACACAGTTCATCCCATAACAACCTGCTTAAAGCAAGCCAGGTACTATTAGCACTCCACCTATCACCAGTGACAGGGTCCATCCACATCAACAGCCAGCTGAAGGGGGTTCCAGCTTCAGAGTCTTAGCTTTGCTGTCATATTGTCTTTGGCTGGGTTCCCTGGGAAGCAGACTCTGAGATGCACTTAGGGAGGTTTATGGGACATGCCAGAGGAAAACCTTAAGCATCATCTGTTCAAACTATCTAGCTCTTCATCAATTACATTATCATATCACTCAAACAACTAAATAAAAGCAAGATTTAAAACCCTAATTTTATGCTAAGGATAAAATTTTTAATTTTGGATATGAATTATCTATTTAATTGAATTTACTGATATATATGTATTTATCTAGTTAGTTAGTTACATATATATATATATATATATATATATATATATATAGTTAGTTAGTTAGTTAGTTAGTTAGTTAGTTATCTTTGCCCATAAATATACATATTGCTATTGCTGGAATGTAATATACACAGTTTCTACCATAAAACTTCACACACTGCAGTTATCTTTTGTACTGATCGTTCAACTAAACTTACACAAAATAATTTCTTATTCTGAATTAAAGCCAGAAAAAATGAGCTTTAGGGTTAGAGATATATGTTTTTAGTAGACAAACCTCACAGGGGGGTGAGGATGGCAAAAAAGTAAGGGACCCTGTTTCAAAGGGTCTCCTGTAGTGAGCTAAATATCTACAAAAACACTGTGAGCACCCATGAAATCAACCTGAGATGTAAGACTACACAGTTCTGGATCTCTACAGGGGCAGAAGAGCATCAGGGGAGAGGTAGGGTGGACTGGGAGAACTTGGACTGATTTCAGAGGACAAAAAGATGGGGGGGGATAGCCTCCAGAAGTTACCCACTGGAAAGTAACACCCCAGTATGAAAGTGCCCTGTGTTTGGGGAGCAGCACCAAATTGCAGTCTGGTTAAAAGCACTCAAAAACAGGGGTGCCTGGGTGGCTCAGTTGGTTAAGCGACTGCCTTTGGCCCAGGTCATGATCCCGGAGACCTGGGATCAAGCCCCACATCAGGCTCCCTGCTCGGCGGGAAGCCTGCTTCTCCCTCTCTCACTCCCCCTGCTTGTGTTCCCTCTCTCTCTGTGTTTCTCTCTTTCAAATAAATAAAATCTTTAAAAAAAAAAAAAAGCACTCAAAACAAAGGGTCTTAAGAGGGAACTGGGGAAAGCTGACGGCCCATGGCAGGGATATAAAGCTGTGGCTGGGGGCCAGGAATAGAAAGCCTTCCCCAGCGCTGAGTGAGGGAACCTGGTGGCAAGGGGTGTCCTTAATGCTGCTGCTTGGTCTGCCCCTTGGGCTGGTGCATGCAACCTGCAACAGAGATGACTCTGCAGTCTTCCACGTGATGCATGGGACCACGGGGTCCTAGGGCTCCCGGTGTGGGTGTGGGCTCCAGGCAGTGTCCATACAACGGGGCAAGCTCTCACAAACCGACATCAGTCGTGGATTCTGTGGCGAGGGAGTGAAGCAACTAGTGGGGAATTCGGCGCCATTCTGGCAGGCAACTGTGGATGCGCACTACCTGTGAGAGGTGGTGGGGTGCAGGGGAAAATACAGAGAGAGTCTGTGTGTCCTGCACCATCCAGAGGGGAGCTAATGAGGCTTCTCTCTGAGATGGAGGTCTGGGTACGGACAGCTTACTTTGCCCTGACTTTCCAAAAAGCTACACAAAATGGAAAAAGAACAAATCCTCCAGAGAACAAAAGCCTGAAAACCCGGTTTCCACAGAACCCAGCCCCTTGAAAGAGGGCAGAGATACTCAGCCCAGGTAACACTAACTGAAAAACAGTGTGGCAGGCCTCTTCCCCAGAAGGCAAGCCAGAAGAACCAGAGGGCAATACCAAAGGGTATCTATAAAACTGTAAAACCCCAAGATCAGGGAAAAAGCAATATATTAAGCTCCTGGTACTACCTGAAAAGATATATGTTTTATAGATACAGCTCTTTATTTTATTTTGTTTTTAAATACTATTTTTTATTTTTTACATTTAAATTTTAAATTCATTCTCCCAGTTTTTATTATTTTATTCTTTTTTTAAAAGATTTTATTTATTTGACAGAGAGAAACACAGCCAGAGAGGGAACACAAGCAGGGGGAGTGAGAGAGGGAGAAGCAGGTTTCCCGCCAAGCAGGGAGCCCAATACGGGACTCAATCCCAGGACCCTGGGATCATGACCTGAGCTGAAGGCAGAGGCTTTAACCCACTGAGCCACCCACGTGCCCTTTTTTTCTTTCAAATATACATATAGATATAAGCTTCAAGGTAATCCTTCATTACTATGCCATACTAACCTTATATATAAAGCAGTTTTAATTTTCCTGTATCTCTAGAAAGTGGAGGTCTCTAACAATAATAATAAGATACACCGAGGAGTAACTGAATTACTTTCATTGCCCACAGTGAGGGTTCGTACTCACTTTCCCATCCTATTCTTCTGTCAATGTCTCTGTATAATTGTTGCCTTTTAATATATAAATGTTGCTCTCCCCAACACTGGTATAACTGAATTAGCCTGTTATCCTCCAGGGGCTGAGCGAGATGATAAGTGTTGACAGCCCAGCCACCACCCTGAAACTGGGAAAGAAACCTCACTGAGCCGACAGTTGAGTCAGCCGTGAAGGTGCAGCAATCTCAGCTTTATTGTATCAGAGACACAGTTATATAGAGAGGAAAGGAGGGAGTAAAAGAAGTAGCAGGAGCCAATAGGAACTCATTATGTGGCTATCACTAAGGCCTTAGGCAGATTTCAGGCCGGACTGCTGGGTGGGGCTAAGTTCACCAGTCTGCACGCGTGGGAAGATTCAGCTAGATCACAAATGTGGAAGTATTCCAGAGAAGCCCAAGAGGCCACCCCAGCTGACTTCCACTAATGCCGCAAACTAGCGGGCACCAGGAAGTCCCAACATATAAATACTGTTCTTGGGGGTTGTTTGGGTTGGGTTTAGCTTTTTGATTTCTTAAACTATCTTTTACTTTTGATGGACTTTTTCTTTACTATTTTTGGTTTTGTACAATATAAATCCTACCATTGGGACCCATTTTGGCCATTTTTTTTTCTTGCTTCTTTCCTCTTTTTCTCTCTCTTTTCTTCTTTCTCTTTTTCCTTTCTTCTTCCTTTTTGGTGGTGACTTCTAATTGCTCCAATGAGCAACTCACCTGGATCAGGTTGATATATTCAGCTATTCATCCCCTCAACCACACCTCACCAAAATGACTCAGAGGAGGAACATCCAACAGAAGAAAAACTCAGAGATTGCAACGCCTGTCACAGAACCACTATATGAACATGAACAATATCATAGAAATGGAATTCAGGTACCAGTTATCCAATCAATGGCTAAGTTGGAGAAGACAATTAGTGGCAAGATTGAAACTCTAAGGGCAGAAATGAAAGCCGAACTGACAGAGGCTATTAATGACATCTAACCTAATTTAAATACACTAACAGCTAGGGTAGGTGAAGCAGAAGATCGCATTAGTGATTTAGAAGACATATGAATTGGGCACCTGGGTGGCTCAGTGGGTTAAAGCTTCTGCCTTCACCTCAGATCATGATCTCAGAGTCCTGGGATCAAGGCCTACAACAAGATCTCTGCTCCGCAGGAAGCCTGCCTCTTCCTCTGTCTCTACCTGCTTCTCTGCCTACTTGTGATCTCTCTCTCTGTAATAAATAAATAAATAAAATCTTTTTAAAAAAAAGAAGATGGATTGAGAAGGAGGAACAAGAGAAGTCTTGGAACAAACAGTTAAAACCCCATTAAAATAGAATTAGGGAAATAAATGATCCCATAAAACATCTGATATCAGAATTATTGGAATCCCTGAGGGATTTGAGAGAGAAACCTAGAAGATATAGTTGAACAAATCCTGGAAGAAAATTTCCCTAATCTGGGAAATGAAATAACTGTTCACATCCTAGAGGCAGAGAGGACACCTCCCAAGATCAATGAGCCTAGAAAAACATTCAGGCACATAATTGTGAAATTTGTGAATCATAAATTCAAAGAATATCTTGTAAGGACAGCTAAGGGGAAGTGATCCCTCATGTGCAGAGGAGGACCATCAAAACCTGGAAACCAAAAAGGGCTCGCAAGACATATTCTGAAAATGAAATGAAAAAAAAAAAAATGCAACCAAAGATAATGTACCCAGCAAGGTTGAATTTCAAAATGGAAGGAGAGATAAAGAGCTTCCAGGACTGACAAGGTCCAAAAGATTATGCAATCACCAAGCCAGCACTATAAAATATATTAAGGGGGGTTCTGTAAAAGAGGAACAAACCTGAGAGTGATGCAGAACAGAAATTTACAGAGGTAATGTACAGAAACATGAACTTATAGGCAATATGATGTCAATAAAAATGTATCTATCAATAACCACTCTCGATGTGAATGGCCTAACTGCTCCAATTAAATGGCACAGGGTTGCAGACTGGATAACGTGACAGGGCCCATCCATATGCTCTCTACAAGAGACACATTTTGAATCTAAAGACACTTCCAGACTGAAAGTGAGGGGATGGAGGACCATGTTTCATGGCAATGGACCTCAAAAGAAAGCCGGGGTAGCGATTCTCATATCAGACAAATTGGATTTTAGTCTAAAGACTCTAGTCAAAGACACAGAAGGACACTACATCATTCTCAAAGGTTCTATACACCAAGAAGATCTAACAATTGTAAATATTTATGCCCCCAACATGGGAGCAGCCAACTGAATAAGCCAAATGTTAAGCAAAATAAAGAGTCCTATTGATACAAACACATTAATTGTAGGAGATCTTAACACACCACTCTCAGCAATGGACAGATCATCTCAACAGAAACTCAACAAAGAAACAAGAGCCTTGAATGACACATTGGAACAGATGGATCTCATAGATATATTCAGAACATTCAACCCTAAAACAGCAGAATACTCATTCTTCTCAAGTGCACATGGAACTTTCTCCAGAATAGAGCACATACGAGGACA
Source organism: Spilogale gracilis (assembly GCA_004023965.1). Taxonomy (NCBI): domain Eukaryota; kingdom Metazoa; phylum Chordata; class Mammalia; order Carnivora; family Mephitidae; genus Spilogale; species Spilogale gracilis. Next base: position 50,518 of record PITA01009671.1, on the reverse strand, counting down.
CAAATAAGGGCTCAACCAATACCAGAATATTGAGATTATTTCCTGAATATTCTCTGACCACAATGCTGTGAAACTGGAAAAACCAGCATAAAAAGTTAAAAGAAAATCAAATACTTGGAAGCTAAAAACTATCCTGGATCAATCAGGAAATCAAAGAAGAACACTTCATGGAAACCAATGAGAAAGAAGATACATCGATCCAAAACCTATGGGATACAGCAAAGGCAGTCCTAAGGGGGAAATACATAGTCATCCAAGCCTCACTCAAAAAAATTGAAAAATCCTGAATACACCAACTCTCATTACACCATCAAGAACTGGAAAATCAACAAAAAATTAAACCAATCCCCCACACAAGATGGGAAATAATTAGGATTAGAGCAGAGATGAATGAATGAGAAACTAGAGATACAGTAGAACACATCAACAAAACTAGAAGCTGGTTCTTTGAAAGAATCAGTAAGATCAATCAACCATTGATGAAACTCATCCAAAAGGAAAGGGAGAAGACCCAAATTAATAAAATTATGAATGAAAGGGGAGAGATCATGACTAACACCAAGGAAACAATTATCAGAAATTACTATCAATAAGTTTAGCAATCTAGAAGATATGGATACATTCCTAGAAACTGATACACTTCCAAGACTGAAACAGGAATAACTTGAAAATCTGGATAGACCTATATCTAGTAATGAGATTAAAGCAGTGATCAAAAACCTCCCAAAAAACAAGAGTTGAGGACCAGATGGATTCCCTGGGGATTTCTAACAAACATTCAAAGAAGAAATAACACCTATTCTCCTGAAGCTCTTTCAAAAAATAGAAACAGAAGGAAAACTTCCAGACTCTTTCTATGAAGCCAGCATTACTCTAATCCCTAAACCAGACAAACACCCCATCAAAAAGGAGAACTTGAGACCAATATCTCTGATGAATATGGATGCCAAGATTCTCACAAGATCCTTGCTAACAGGATCCAACAATACATTAAAAAGATTATCCACCATGACCAGGTGGGATTTATCCCAGGGATGCAAGGGTGGTTCAACACTCACAAATCAATCAACGTGATAGAATAAATCAATAAGAGAAGAGAGAGGAACCACATGGTATTCCCAATTGATGCAGAAAAGGCATTTAACAAAATACAACATCCGTTCTTGATTAAAACTCTTCAACGTATAGGGATAGAGGGAACATTCCTCAACCTCATAAAATCTATCTATGGAAAACCCACAGCGAATATTATTCCCAATGGGGAAAAACTGACAACCTTCCCCTGAGATAAGGAATAAGACAAGGATTCGCACTCTCACCACTACTGTTCAACATAGTATTAGAAGTCCTAGCTAGCTACAGCAATCAGACAACAGAAAGAAATAAAAGGTATTTAAATTGGCAAAGAAATAATCAAACTCTCTCTCTTTGCAGATGACATGATAATCTATATGGAAAACCCAAAAGACTCTACCCCCAAACTGCTAGAACTCATACAACAATTTGGTAATGTGGCAGGATACAAAATCAATGCACAGAAATCAGTTGTGTTCTTATACACTAACAATGGAAATATAGAAAGGGAAATTATAGAATCGACTCCGTTTATATAGCACCAAAAACCATAACATACTTAGGAATGAACCTAACCAAAGAAATTAAGGATCTGTACCCAAGGAACTACAGAACACTCATAAAAGAAATTGAAGAAGACACAAAAAGATGGAAGAGCATTCCATGCTCATCAATCAGAATAATAAACATTGTTAAAATGTCTATACTGCCCAGAGCAATCTATATTTTCAATGCCATTCTGATCAAAATTCCATCACCATTCTTCAAAGTGTTGGAACAAAGAATTCTAAAATTTATATGGAACCAAAAAAGACCCTGAATCACTAAGGAATTGCTGAAAAAGAAAAATAAAGCAGGGGGCATCTTGTCACCTGACTTCAGGCTTTATTACAAAGCTGTGATTACCAAGACAACATGGTACTGGCACAAAAACAGAGAAATAGCCCAATGGAACAGAGTAGAGGGTCAGGATATGGACCCACAAATCTATGGTGAAATCATCTTCAACAAAGCAGGAAAAAATGTCTAGTGGAAAAAAAGACAGTCTCTTCAATGAATGGTGCTGGGAAAATTGGACAGCTACATATAGAAGAATGAAACTAGACCATTCTCTTACACCACACACAAAGGCAAACTCAAAATGGATTAAAAGCCTCAATGTGAGGCAGGAATCCATCAAAATCTTAGAAAAGAAAATAGGCAGTAACCTCTTTGACATCATCCACAGCAACTTCTTTCAAGACATGTCTCCAAAGGCAAGGAGACAAAGGCGAAAATAAACTTTTGGGACTTCATCAAAATATAAAGCTTCTGTACAGCAAAGGAAACTGTCAACAAAACAAAGAGGCAACCCATGGAATGGGGGAGGATATTTACAAATGACACTACAGACAAAGGGCTAATATCTAAGATCTATAAAGAACTATTCAAACTCAACACCCAAAAAGAAGGTGAACACAACAAAAAATGGGCAAGGACATGAAGAGGCACTTTTCCATAGAAGATATACAAACAGCCAACAGACACATGAAAAAATGTTCATCGTCACTAGCTATCAGGGAAATTGAAATCAAAACCACACTGAGATTCCACCTTACACCAGTCAGAATGGCCAAAATTAACAAGACAGGAATCAATAAGTGTTGGAGAGGCTGCAGAGAAAGGGGAACCCTCTTACGCTGTTGTTGGGAATGCAAGTTGGTGCAGCTGCTGTGGAAAACAGTGTGTAGATTCCTTAAACAATTAAAAATAGAGCTACCTTATGACTGCAATTGCACTACTGGGCATTTACCCCAAAGATACAGATGTAGTGAAAAGAAGCACCATATGTACCCCAATGTTGATAGCAGCAATGGCCACAATTGCCAAACTGTGGAAAGAGCCAAGGTTCCCATCAACATATGAATGGATAAAGAAGATGTGGTACATATATACAATGGAGTACTATGCGTCCATCAGAAAGGATGAACATCCAACTTTTGTAGCAACATGGACTAGATTGGAAGAGATTATGGTGAGTGAAATAAGCCAGGTAGAAAAAGTCAAGTATCACATGGTTTCACTTTCTTGTAGTGCATAAGGGGTAATATGGAGGACAGTAGGAGAAGGAAAGGAAATGGAAAGTAGGGTAATTCAAAGATAGAAATGAAACACGAGAGACTTTGGACACAGAAACAAACTGAGGGACTTGGAGGGAGGGGGTGGGTGTATGGAAGAGCCTGGTGGTGGGTACTGGGGGCATGTATTGCATGGAGCACTGGGTGTGGGGCATGGGCAATGAATCTTGGAACACTGAAAAAATAAAATAAATTTGAGGTAAAAAGAAAAAATAGAGCTACCATGACCCTGCAATTATACTACTGGATATTTACCCCAAAGATACAGATGTAGTGAAAAGAAGCGCCATATGTACTCCAATGTTGATAGTGACAATGGCCACAATTGCAAAACTGTGGAAAGAGCCAAGGTGCCCTTCAACAGATGAGTGGATAAAGAAGATGTGGTACATATATACCACGGAGTACTTTGCCTCCATCAGAAAGGATGAATATCCAACTTTTGTAGCAACATGGACTGGATTAGAAGAGATTATTCTGAGTGAAATAAGCCAAGTAGAGAAAGTCAAGTATCATATGGTTTCACTTACTTGTGGTGCATAAGGGGTAATATAGAGGACAGTAGGAGAAGGAAAGAAATAGGAAGTAGAGTAATCCAGGGAGATAAACAAAACATGAGAGACTTTGGACTCAGAAACAAACTGAGGGTCTTGGTGGGAAGGGAGTCAGAGGATGGGAGAGCCTGGTGGTGGATAATGAGAGCATGTATTAGATGGAGCTCTGGGTGTGGGGCATAAACAATGAATCTTGGAACACTGAAAAAATAAAGAAAAAAAATACAATTACTAATTACTAATCATTACTTCTATATATTCATGTCCTCTTTTGAAAGGCTTTAAGCACTTTGTTTATATTATTATTATTATAATTTTTGATGAGTACTAATTTGAAACCAGTCCGCTTTTTTTTCTAATTTTAGAGATATAAAGTGCAATATTTTCTAATTGAATTATACCTCCATTTACAAGGCAACTAGTCTAACTGTTAGGATTAGAAATGTGTCTGCTTCTAAGGGAGATAATGTTTACAACCCCCAAATTACACACTTAGTCCTAAGCAACATCTTATTATAAGACATTTAAAAATTTAACCACTGAAAAAATCCATAATATCTGAAAACATGTTGTTTAATATTAATATTTAATATAAAATAATTTTAGAGGGATCATATATCAAACATGAAATCTAAAGACATAAAATCTAAAGACATAAAACATAGAAATATCTTTGCAACGTTGATATAGGCTAAAATTTTTTTAAAGGATTTAATTTATTTATTTGAGATAGAGAGAGAGAGCATGAGAGGGGAGAAAGTCAGAGGGAGAAACAGACTTCCTGTGGAGACAGGGGCCTAATGTGGCACTCATGGATCCAGGATCATGACCTGAGCTGAGGTCAGTGGTCTAATGAAATGAGCTGTGGATTCCAGGATCATGACCTGAGCTGAGGTCAGTGGACTAATGAAATGAGACACCAGGGGGTTCAGGCTAAAATTTCTTAGTGAAAACACAAACGGCATTACACATATTTTTTTAAAAAAAATATTAATTGACCTTCAACAAAATTAAAAACTTTGGTCTACCAAAAGACATCATGAAAAAAATGAAAAGGGAGCACACATGTTGTTAAAAAAAAATTCACAGAGAAGAAATGTATTTAGGATAAATAAAGAGCTCCTACAAATCAATAATCAAGGACAAATAACCTAGTAAAAATGGGCAAACACTTGGACACTTCAGAAAAGAAAATATTTCAATGGCCAATAGGCACATGAAAAGGTACCCAACATCATCTATTATTAGGAAAACACAAATTAAAAGCATAATTCAATAACTTTCCATATCCATCAAGATGGATAATATTAAAAACCTTGATATAAATAGCAGGGAGGATAGGAACCACATACTATCCCAAGACCTAGAAATCCCATTCCTAAATATTTAAACAAGAGAAATGAAAACACTTGTCTTCAAAGACTTGGAAACTTTACTCATAATGGCTAAAAAACAAAAATGACCCAAATGTCCACCAACCAAAGAATGGATAGACAAGTTGATAAAGTCATATAATGGAATATTCTACTCAGCAATAAAAAGAAAAAAAAATAAACTACTTATACATGCAACAACTTGGATTAGTTATGTGTAAGTGTATGTATGCACACACATAGATATAAAATGAATGATGAGGACAATTCACAAAAGAATACTTTATGTATATTTCCATTTCCATGAAATTAAAAAACAGGCATATCTATTCTGCAGTGATGTAATTCAGAGAAATGGCTATTTGGGGAGGGTGGGGGTGACACAAAGGGGTGATGAAGTGCTATGTACCTTGACTGGACCAGTGCTTACACAGGTGTATACATTTATCAAAACCTATTCAAATATACACTTAAGATATGTAGCTTCCACATTATGTTCATTTTACCTCAATAAAAAATAAATAAATTGTAAATAGCTAAAACCACATTTTATCTTTACTTTCCCCAACTATAACTATTGACATTTTAAAATATGTTTGAAAACATAAATATGTTCTTGAGCTTAGATTTAATAGGAGTGAAAGTTCTTTAAAATACCCTACTGGAGGAACAGGAAGTGTATTGGTATTTCTTAAGCATTGGTGAAACTTTTTTTAAAAAAAGACTTTATTTATTTGACAAAGAGAAACACAGCCAGAGAGGGAACACAAGCAGCAGGAGTGAGAGAGGGAGAAGCAGGTTTCCCAGTGAGCAGGCAGTCTGATGTGGGGCTTGATGTTAGGACTCCAGGATTATGACCTGAGTTGAAGGCAGAGACTTAACCACTGAGCCACCCAGGCACCCCACATTGGTGAAACTTTTATCTATATTGTCAAAAATAATATTTAAAGGGATGTAGTGAAGTTTTTTATTAATGATCTTCACTCAACAAATAAGGAGAGAGAGTCAACTACCAAAGACTACACAGCTAACTAGAAGGAAAATCAGAATATGACCTCAGATAAGTTTGTTCAGGATCGATCTCCTTCCCACTATCTGGAGCTATAGTTCCTTCATGCTCAAATAACCAATATTTGTTGGAATTCTGTGTTTGAAAAGAAACTATTTTTAAGAAAAAAGTATATATTAATACCCTTCTAGATCTCCTGCCTTTTCTTCTCTTTTTTACCACAGTAGAGGTAACTATAGATTATTATTCTACCTGTTCTCCAGGCACAGATTTGGAGCCAGATCAAAGAAGTTTGGGAAAGACTAAGACAAGTGAATTTAAAATAACTTATCAACACCATTCAAGAAACATATATCACATATAATTCAATTAATTTTCTCAGCCTTCTCTTTCTTGTATTCTAGGGAAGGCTTATTTGGTCCAGTGCATTCTTGAAATGCTGGTGTTGGTGTTGTATAAAGTTCTATTTGTGTGTGTGTATCTTTTAAACCTGGCTTGAGGCCTGTTTTCTTCACAGCTCTATGTGTGATTCAAGCTCCTCACTATAAATAGGTTTAAAACTAAACATGTCAAATTTTCCTAAAATGAGATTAATTCTGTGTGTTTTCTGCTTAGAGAATAACACTGAGGTCTCATTCTGTAGTCATCCTTGACTCTATGGTGAATTGGCTTCTGAGTTCTGTTTTATTAAATACCATTCATATTTTTTCCTTCTGTTCATCCTCATTGCTATTCTCTTGTTTCAGTTACTGAAAATCCTCACTATGATTCACTTAGGTCTCCTGTCAAAGTCATCACTGGCTTCTATATTGCAAATTAATGGAGTCTGTTTTGAAGCAATTGGCAGATCTTTCTCCTTTCCACCTTTTGTCTTACTTTATTTCTCAGATGCCAAATGTGTAAAATCTTCTACCATACTGTTTTCTTAGACCCCATTGATGGCTCCTGCTCTTCTGCTTGATTTCTAAGTGTTAGCTCAGCCTGACATAGGCTCATCTTTCCATGTTCCCTTCATGTCTCTGTATATTGTATCACTAGATCATTTCATATAAGCTGTTGGTGTTAGCTACTAGGTTACATTATTAATACCCAGAACTAGAATCTCTAACCCCAGTTCTGGACTCTATCCTGAACTCCAGATAATTCTCTTCATCTTCGTGTGATTGTCTAACAGGCACATTGATTTTATCCCAAATAGAACCTTTGGTCTCTATGCTGACACAGAAAATACTAGACTCAATTTGTTGTCATCTACTCCATTTCAGTCAGTGATATCATCAGTTGCATAGTTGCTGAGATCTTGGAGCATTTTTTTATTTTTATCTATTTTTTGGTTTTTTAACCATTTACCCCATAGGCTAATAAGCATTTTTAAAAATCAATTACTCCTTTAAAATATGAAATTTGAGCCCTAACAGAATCATTTTTGTTCAACCTATTTTCTCTCTTTTAGGAGTTTGCCATAACATCCTAACTTAGCTACTTGCTTCCACTTTGACAGCTTGTCTTTATTCCATAGAACAGGTTTTAAACATGAAAATCAGATATGCCATGCCTTTATTGAAAACCTATAAATAGCACCCTATTATATTCACAATAAACCCAAATCTATATTCTTCAAGTCCTGCCAGTCCACATATGAACTGGTTTCCACTCACCTCTATGACTGCATTTCCTACTACTCCCCTTCTCTCCATCTCATTCACTCAGTTAAATCCGCAATGACCTTTCCTTCATTTGAGCTTTGCCCTACCTCAGAGCATTCACATTTTTCTGTGTTGCCTGGAATTGTTCTCAAACTGCTGTACTATATGAATTTGCTCCTTCATTTAGAATTCACCTAAAGAAGCTCTCCTCAGAAAGACCATTTCTCATGACCATACCTAAATTGGTTTCCCCCAACACTCTGCTTGGTTTATTTCATGTGTGGTATGCTTTCCTACTGGAAATTATATTATTAATTTATTTACTAATTATAGTCTATGAGATCAAGGACTTTGACTTACTAACCTTAGGCATCTGCATGATAATAGGTCCCAGTATATAGAATACACTAAAAAATATCTTTGAATGAATGAATAGATTGGTGTCTATAGATTTGTATCTGTGGGGTAAGGAACCCAAATATACAATGGGCACTGAAAATTTACAGATAGAATACTGGCTTTCACTATGTTTGTAGAACAATATCCATGAAACAAAACAAAAGCAGGATTGCAATCCCTACCTTTCCTTTCTATTGTAGATAAAAAGGTGACATTCTATTAAGTGTCAATAGTTTCAAAGTCAACAGGATTCTTGGAGATAAAAATAGCAGCATAATGCTTGCCACATAGCAACCACTCTATAAATAATTATAACATTGAACTACGTGTTGGAAATTTTGTTCTAATCTTAGTCTGTCATTCGATGATCCATGTTTTTTAGATTGTAAAATTAGTTCCACACTACTGTTTTAGGATTTGATAATTATTATCTTTAAACTTGGTATGAGAATTTTGTTTCTTTCCCTCAAATTTCTTGAAATATTTTGACAATATCTGAGAGTTATGGAGTCATTAATACTGCTCTTAAAATGATAATATCTCAACCATTTTTAATCCTAAGTAGGCATTTGTAATATATGTTCTGAAGGGAAAAAAATGAAAAAAAAATTAAAAAAAACCCTGAATACTTGCCAACATGTATGGTTTTAATTCATGGGCATTATTTGGCTCTTGAAAGAATTATAAAGTGGTTCATTTTGGTTTGGTTTTTGATGAAACATTCATAAATTCTTTTATGAGTTTGATGGAAGGCGAGTGGATTTTGGACAATGAGCCTTCATAAATATTCACCGAAAAATCATAAACACTTCATTCTTTGTATGGAAAATTTAATTAATTAAAAGTTAAAATAAACCCTTTTAGAGAATTCTCATTAGATATGAGAGAGTAGATTCCATTATATTTACTTTAAACCCATTAAAGATTATATTTTTATAAAATAATAGTGAATTTGAAGTCATTTTATGTGTTGATAGCTGTGGAAAAGATATGGTAATTCTGTTAGCCATTCTAAACAAAATCTCAAATTTCAGTGTTGGATGCTTTACAAAAGGGCTATATTCACCAAGAAAAGCTGCTGCAAAGGCAAACTGTATTTTAAAGATCAAGAGAAGTTAGTTTTAATGAAGTTTGCTGAAGGAAGCCATTCATATTCTGTAATATGATTATAAATTCTGGTAACCCAACTCCAGGAGATCTATCCCTCTGGGGATTTGCTAAAAGAGGCTGCAAATAGTTCATGATCTTTCAGATGTCTAATGTACAATTAGAGATTAATTTAACAGTAAAAGGAGAACACTAATTGGGTTAAATTGGTAAGAGTGGTACAATGTGTCATGCTTTCCAAATGTATACGATAGTTTAAAGATTCATATATACGATACTTTAAAAGCTATTTAAATTTTAATACCTTTATTTTCACAAGAAAAATAAAGACAAAGTGTAGTTATTTGCTGTCTTTCCTTACCCCCAGCACATTTAGACAAAATCCAGACCAAATGGACTGGCTTCCAAATTTCACTAGCCTTCTTTACCAACAGACACAAATGAAAATTACAAACAGGCATAAAAGAAAATGGGAATTAAATACAAGGACATTTGTCTTGTTTTATATGATTAACTTAAATTTCTACCTGAAACCTCTGACTTCTTTCAATCCTGAAATCTAAATTACATTTTTACCCAATTCTATGAAATGTAAATAGTCTTACTAAAAATATTAGCAATTTATATGGTATATTATACATCATTTATTACAATTTGTGACTCTATGATGTGTTATTCAAATTCTGTGTTTAGACATTCTTCTGTTGCTTGAGGGTCCTCATTTGGAATACGTGAGAGATGAAGACAGTGAAAACATCTCAAGTGAGATACTGAATCAATGCATATGCTATCTTGAGAACCAAAATGTAAAAAGATCAGCTTGCTCGAGGTATTTAATCAATCTTGCTGAGCATATTAAATGTGCATTCAAAGAAAAATGTGTTTTAATTACAGTTTAAATGCAGTTTGAATACTAACATGACAAAGATTGAAACACCCTATTTCCCTTAGTTCCTTCCATATTTTATAGTTAGCACATTGTTTGCAATAGAATATCTAAAAAATTATTTGGTTACAAAGGTTTCTTATTTCACCATAAGAAAAATCACCAGAAAGGATAATTGATTTATTTATGCAATAAAGAAATCTTAACCTTGGAAATATTACTCTGGGAAATTTGCTAGCTCAGCTTTACACTGAGACTCCCCCTCTGCCCCTCCCTCAGAATGCTGAATGCTACCTTCACCACTTACAGACTCTTTCCAAAGTATCCTCTTTCTAGGTGACTGTGTGTAAAATGATCTCCACCCATTGGACTATAAATAGTATAATGTTAGGGATGTTTATTTTGCTCCCACACTATGCTAGAGAAATATTGTACAGTCAATACATTACAGTATTACAATAAATATCATTGCAGAATGATGATGTTACTGAACAACTGCTATTATGGCTCCATTAGAAATGGACACATTCTACAAGTTTAGACTGTCCATCTCTCCCTACTTTAATTAGAATGAAAACACTACAAACATGAAAGCTATATTTTGTTTCACTTTTTACTCTTTAATTTGCCCTTAAATGCTATCTTCTTGCTTCCAGATCCTAGATCCAGATATATTCCATGTTGATCAGGGTTGGGAAAGGAGGGTAGGATAAAATAAAGGAAAACCCCAAATATCTATAACTCTAAATAAAGTGGGGTAAATGTAAGGTAATTGTAGTAGTAGAAGGAAAGATGTTAGGGAAGGAAATATGGCTTGGTCAAGAAATACTAAAACCTCAGGGTGCCTGGGTGTCTCAGTCATTAAACATTTGCATTTGGCTCAGTTCATGATCCTGAGGTCCTGGGATTGAGCCCTACATTGGCTCCCTGCTCAGTGGGGAGCCTGCTTCTCCCTCTCCAACTCCCCCTGCTTATGTTCCCTCTCTCGCTGTGTCTCGCAAATAAACAAACAAATATCTTAAAAATAAAAGAAATACTAAAACCTCAAAATATTTGTTCAAATTCACCAATAATTTGAAATGAGTATGGAATCATGAAGGAATATCAGATTTTACCTTTGAGGTCAGTATTATAGATGCACATGTAGAAGATTGTGCCATATGTTGAGACAACTCTGTTTTCAGCAAATGTTTTACTAATGTTTTCCCTTGATCATGAGTAAAACTGTTGTCTTACAAACATTTACTATAGAAACACATAAAATTCCATATCTCCTTGCATTTTTTGTAATTGAGTACAGATGTATAAATACATATGGATGTGATAATTTAGAAAAGTGCCCTATCAGTAATTTAACATTAATTTCTTGTCCTTTTCTATAGTTAACTATATAATTACTTTGAACTACTAATCTTGATTATAAAAAAAAAAAACTTTTATAAATGTCATAATGGATTTGCAATACAAGTGAATTTTCTGTGGTTTCTGGAAATAGCTTGTGAAGATACTGCCAAAGGTAATTTTCTCCTTCCTTTCTTGTGATGAAACTCATCAAGATATATTAGCTTCCCCTCATTTAAAATTCAAATTCCAGGCACGGGGGTGTGTCAGAGGGTTAAGCTTCTACCTTCCTCTCACGTCATGATCTCAGGGTCCTGGGATCAAGTCCCGCATCGGGCTCTCTCTGACAACTCCTTTCACAAAGCTTCCCAGATTTTCCTCAAGCCCAGCCTTATGAACACTGGGGGGCAGATAGTTCTGTGTTGGGTGTGAGAGGTTGGTCTGCTCATTGCAGGATGTTTAGCAGCATCGTTGGCCTCCACTCACCAGAAGCCATTAGCACCCCTTCCCATCATAAGTACTGGCCATGTCTCCAGATAATATAAATGTTCCCTCAAGAGCACAACAACTCTCCTGGGTTGAGAATCCCAGGAATAAACTAACAACACCCCCCTGAGCTCCATCATGCCTCTCACTTTCTGGCACCACTATGAGGGATGGCAGCAAGAGACCACCCTCCTGCATCATAGCCTATGCAAGCAACAGGCTGCCTGGAGGGGGTTCCTAACAAACAGAGGATGGTAACTTGTGGGCCAATGTCTCTGTGTCTTTTGCAGAGACAGAGAAACTGTCTTAAAAATACTCGCCTTGGGCTTATCATCTAGTACCACTGTAATTCTCTCAAAGAAACTAGCTCAAAACAGCATCATTATAGATTTTACAACCACTATTAGATGGACTACATTCTGCTAAAGCAAGCCATTACTGAAATCCCAATCCATGAAGTGATGCTCATCTAACCGATCAATAAGGCTTGACTTTGATCTGTGGCCAGAAGACATGGAACTTATTATTTATAAATATTATAAGTTAAATAGGATATGGGTTCTAAAAAATTTTGATTCTCTATTTATTACAGCTGTCTATGTGCTGTCAATCATTTTAGATGTTTAGATGAGACTGTTTGGTGGCTAAGTCATTGAATACCCTAGCTAGACAGTTATTCATTACATTCTATACATAATAGAAAGATATTTTTTCTTATTATTCTTGTCACTGAAGTTGACATACACACATGTATACACATGTGCACAGGGATACACATCCATGTATAGATGATGAGAGAGAGCCCTAGGAACTCTGCATCCAGCAATATCCCATATCCAAGTGACTTTATTTCAGCCATGGGGAGGATGATCACTATGATTATTATGCCTTTTTTTCTCTGACCATGATCCAAATTTAGCCAGATACTAAAGAGAGCTGAATGGCTCATCTATCATGATCAAATTGAAAACCATTGTGGAAAGGTAGCTTTTTTGTCCTCAAATGTCTAGTTCTCTTTCCAAGTGGCCTCATTTATTCATACTTATGTAAATGAGATTGACATGGGGATGTATTTGGAAATTCACAATACAGTTCCAAATTTAGAGATGTTGACAAGCTAAAAAAGGATTCCAACTAAAAACAAAATAAAACAAACAAACAAACAAAAACAAGTCATAAAAGACCAGAAAGCTTTTAGTTTAAAAATATTTGGGTTCCCTAGAGTGAAAATATCTATTTCTTAGGTAATGGAAATATATTTCAGCCTATTAAAAGAAGATATACTTAAAAATAAAAGGGGCTATACATAGAGAAAAAAAGGTTGTGATGTGAATGATTGCTAACAGGTAGACACGGAAACATAGAAAGAAAACATTGCACGTTAGTTCAGCATTAAGATACTTTTGCTGGCACAGATTATGTAAGTGCAGTTAAACAAGATTGCCCATAGTGGGAAGCTGTTCATATCTCTCAACCTCCTTTATCTCCTGCTCCATTTAGAGGGGACTAAAGGATAGTAGGGCACCAGAATCTTTTACTTACATGGCTGCTTTAGAATCCCCTTCAGGACTTCCTTTGAGTGGGGAAGGATGGAGTTTGGTTTGTTTCTCTTTGAATCTAAGAATTATAGAGGTAAGGTAAGGCCTTTCAAACATAGCCATATTTTTTAAAGATAATTTTCAAACCCTGTTTTCAATAGGCAGCCACATTTTTAGACTTATCAGGCTTGGGTTCTTCACTGGGTTTTCCTAGGTCTGCTTTAAGGATATCTGAGGGAGTCACTACCCTCTGGGTATTAGCAGGACACTAACGTAAAAGAATGATGTCCTTTCCATCAGTTTCAGAAGGAAAGCAGACTTACTTTGTCAAATCAAAAATTCTGGCTGGTGATACTGAAAGAAACGTGGCTGGTGATCTATTTTGAAAGCCAAAGTTTCCCCTACAAGTACCACCCCCCAGCTGAGGTCCTCATTATAGAGATCTGCTGGCCAACTTGTGGAGAAAACATACTTCTATTAATAATATCAACAACTTCTACTTTATACAGATGCACTGAGAGTACTTCATCATATTCAAAAGTTAATAAGCCAAGAAAAGTTTTTGAAAATGTAGGTTTCAGAGCTGGAATTTCTCCTGTTCTTTCCATCTAGGCTAGCACAGTGTTTATTAACTTGACTATAAACCTTATATATTTACCATGGACTAACCATAGAGGGATGGTGCATTCTACTATGTCTTTGTTCTCAAGACAATCTATGCACATGACAAAGTTCAAATATCATTATCCAGGTGCTACTGAAAGCAAGTAAAAGGAAAGTTAGAACCACATGACCAGCATACATTTAACAAACGTTTTCTGCACAGGAGGCCTTTTGCTAGAGAGGCAGTGTAAGAGACACAGCAGAGCAGCATTGGTCTCAGAACAGGGTTTGAATCTTGGCTCTACCACTTGCCATGATAAACACAATGCTTCATCTCTTGAACCCCAACTATCTGTGACTATAACAATACTAACTTCCAAAGATATTTATAAGGATTTAAAAATTAAGGCATATAAATTACCTACTCAGTGCTGGCACTAAAATTTATTTCCCATTTTCCTTTCTTAGAAGACAGGGATGCAAGGAAATATAGCAGCCCCTGGGATGGAGGAAAGTTGCAAATCCTTAGGAGAACACAAAAGTTGAGTTCTTAAAATTTAAAGTAATAACAAGTCAGTTACCTAAGAGCTAGAAATTGGAATTATTCAAATACCAATGGCAACCTAAGACATATAATCATACCTTTGGCCAAGAATATGAGTTTAAGTATTATGGGCCCCCAGGGGAAATGTGTGTGTGTTTACCTGGCTCCTGGGTATAGACATGTGTTTACCTAGTGCTTCATATGTGAGCTCACCAGCACTCGCTTCTTGATATTTGGTACATTCTGAATCTTTTATGGGGTTTCAGGAAATGCTAAATTTAGAAAATGTTTCTTGTGAGTAAATTCATCCTCTGATCCAGAAGGAAACTGCTGAGGGTGGGCCCCTTCCCTCTTCCTCCTCCCATTACTACCTTTCATGTGGCCCAGACCTGTGAACTTCAGAAGAAAGGATCATTTCCATTGCATCTCAGTGAAGAGCAAACGATTTCCAACGCAAAGAGAACAGGGCAGCTGGCTTCCATGGTTATATGCTGTGGTGAGAGCAGTGCAGCTGAGGTGCTGGAGCTCCAGAAACTGTGTCACCATGGGCCTGCCAGCCACACTCAGACAGTGGGAACAGGGGCAGTGGTGACATGCAAATATCCTGTTTCTCCTCTAGGTTTTATGAATGTAAAGGTGTCCTCTGTATGGATATTCTTACCTTCATGATTAGGTTAAGCTATACAAATTACTGATGTTTAGTAACTTTTGATTTATAAAAATGACTGCTTTGTGTGATCCAACCTGATCATCCCTACTTAGCCTTTAAGCTTCAGTTAAGACTTCAACTGCCCAGATAGCCACCTCTGACTGGCCAACTGGGTTGTACATCCCCCTCTGCATTTCAAGTGCATCCTGGAAACTCATCATTGAACTTACTTTCCTAAGTTGGAACTTTTGGTGCTTCTGACGTCCTCATTCTTAGATCGCTGGGCATGGTACAATGGTACTGACTTCATAAAGACAGGTCTAAAGAGGTTACTCACTACTTCAAAATTGGTGATTTTAGGGCGCCCAGGTGGCTCAGTGGGTTAAAGCCTCTGCCTTCAGCTCAGGTCATGATCTCAGGGTCCTGGGATGGAGGCCCCGGTCGGGCTCTCTGCTCAGCAGAGAGCCTGCTTCCTCCTCTCTCTGCCTACTTGTGATCTCGCTCTCTCTGTCAAATAAATAAATAAAATATTTGAAAAAAAATGGTGATTTTAAAACTACTTAAGGCTGGTTCAACATTAGTTCTCATCAGGACTAAGTAGCTAAAATGACACAAATAATTCATGCACTTAGATTGTGATGCACACAAACACATATACATGTAAATATATATAAAGTCTTCTTAAGAAATTTTCAAGTTAAAATTTTAATATTCCTATGTATTATGAGTAAAAGCCTTCTGTAGCTAGCAGCTTCATTAATGGGAGAGAGGGGAGGGGAGCATTTAACATGACATTAGGCCTAATCACAATTTTCCTAGAACTTAACAGGGACCTGTTCCATATGATTGAGACTCAAGTCTTCAGAAATAATTTCCCTTCACAGACTAATTCTCTACTCTTGGTCAGACATAGAAGCAAACTCACCTTCCTGAGGTTCCTGGGTTAATAGAGTATGGGTTTCTGTAAACAACCTCTTTTTTTTTAATCATCTAGCTAATAATCAGAGGTAAAGGGCACTATGCCCTCTTTCTACAACAACTGTTTTCCAGAAAGAATATTTAGTAGAAGTAAAGAAGAGACCCAGGGCCAGCCAAATGACATGTGTATATTTGGGGACTAATTGTACCATATTTTCTATTGCTGGTCTCAGGATAGAAACTTGTCTGCAATGGGCTTTCCCTTAGATACAGGTTCTTAGGGCTTAAATGCATGTTCTCTCTTGGTCAATGACAATTTGGGGCTTGGGATCATCTGGGGTTCTGAACTCTGGGATTAGTCCATCGTTTCAAAAGCAAGGTTATTTACTGCCCTCCAAAAACAAAACAAACAAACAAACAAAGAACCCAAAACACTAATGTGGAAAGATATGTGCACCCCTGTGTATATTGCAGCAATATTTACAATAGAGAATATATGGAAGCAACCTGAATGCATTTGATAAATGACTGGATAAAGAAGATAACACACACACACACACGCACATACACACACATACACACACGGTAATATTATTTAGCTATTAAAAAAATGAGATCTTGGGGCGCCTGGGTGGCTCAGTTGGTTAAGCAACTGCTTCCGGCTCAGGTCATGATCCTGGAGACCCGGGATCGAGTCCCACATCGGGCTCCCTGCTCGGCGGGAAGCCTGCTTCTCCCTCTCTCAGTCCCTCTGCTTGTGTTCCCTCTCTAGCTGTGTTTCACTCTGTCAAATAAATAAATAAAATCTTAAAAAAAAAAAAAAAAGCTTCTTTAAAAAAAAAAAAAAAAAAAAATGAGATCTTGCTACTTGCCACAACAAGGATACACCTAGAGGGTATTATATTAAGTGAAATAAGTCAGACAGAGAAAGATAAATGCCATACAAATTGACTTGCCTGTGTAATCTATAAAACAAAACAAACAAACAAAACAGAACCAGAATTGGTGGTTGCCTGGGGGAGAAGGCTGGAGGGAAAGTAGAAAAGCTGAAGGGGATTAATTTGTATAAATCCCAGTTATAAAATAAATAAGTCACAGGGATGAAAAATACAATATAAGAAATATAGTCACTAATATTGTATTAACGTTGTGAAAGATGTTAAATATACTTTCTGAAATGAGCATAATATAGTGAATAGAATTCTTAAATCACTATGTTGTACATTTGAAATGAATATAACATTATATGTAAACTATACTTCAAATTTTCTAAAGTGAGTGTTAACTTAAAATATGGAACCAAAGCTGAATCTTTGAGTGAACTTCTTGGTTTGAATTCTGGGCTCATCATTTAATAGTTTGTGACATTAGGCAAGTTATTTAACTTTCTGTGGCTTAATTCTTTCATCTATAAACTCAAGAGAACAATAATAAGATGTATAAGAACTAGGGGTATACTTCCTCTAAAGTGTCTGACATGTTACTTGCCACATAGTAGGAACACAATTATGGAAATCTATGTTAAATGAAAAAAAGCATTTAATAATTGTGGAGTGTAATTGGGATGTTGGCCCACTCCCTTTGTATAATATGACTATACTAGTTAACAGAAATTAAAAATAACAGTGTTATTATTGCCATAGAAATGTAGAAACAATGTTAAAATTTATTTCCTGATGCAATGAAATTTAATACCTTCATAAAGAACTTTCTTTATATAATAATAAAAATATGCATTTTCCTTTATTTTTGAAGTGACTTTTGCTGAAAGTCTCTTGTTTCGTGGACTTAAATTTATCCACACTGATTTCTTCACCCATATAACTAAGCCATTATCTAGGAATAAAAATAATAATAATAGCATTAATTGGCTGTGTAATTCATGTTATTAAATCTTCATGGCAAGCTAGGATGTCCATGCCATTGTTACCACCATATTATACAGACATAAGCATGAGGTAGTGAACTCCTTGACAATGTTGTGACCTACCTGTTCTTTGTTTAGTCAATGGGACAGATTCTTTGCAAGATGGTCACAATTACTCACTTTGGATATCTTCACTATATGAATTTGCAGTTCTTCTTCATGAAGTAGAATCTAATTTCCCATCCCCAGAATCTAATCTGGCATTCTTACTTGCTTACGGAACAAGGATATTTAGAAATTAGGAAATTCTCACTTTCCAGACAGAGTAGTTGCAAGAGGCCTTTTAGTTTTCCCCTAAATATCTCAGAATTATTTCCAACCACCATATCAATGGGTCTTGAAACTATGCTTCATGCAGTCCAGAGGTAAGCCTCCCAGTCAGTCAACCTAGACATGACAGCTGACTGTAGTCTAGCAGAAACCAGAAAGCCTATCAACACCAGCCCAGAACAAATTGTTATGCCATAGAATCATGAACCAAATAGCTGGCTCTTGTTTTAAGGCACTAAGTTTTTTGTTTTTTGGTTTTTTTTTTTTATTTTTTACTTTTTTTAAGATTATATTTATTTATTTGACAGAGAGAGAGATCACAAGTAGGCAGAGAGGCAGGCAGAGAGAGAGGAGGAAGCAGGCTCCCTGCTAAGCAGAGAGCCTGAGCCTGATGCAGGCCTCAATTCCAGGACCCTGAGATCATGACCTAAGCCGAGGGCAGAGTCTTAACCCACTGAATGATCCAGGAGCCCATAAGGCACTAAATTTTAAGATGGCTTATTACACAACAAAAGCTAACTGATGTAGTTGACCTTAGTTGTTTTCCATTATTTACGCCTAAAAACCTTGATTACCCTGGCTTATGTAAGACCAATAAGCAATGATTTGAAGTGGCTTAAGCAGAGAAAATATCCTCAGGAAAATTTCCTGTATTTCACTAGGTGATCAACAAGCTATTTGCAGACAATATTGTTCATTTCTAGCAAAAAAAATAGCCTTTGACAAGTTTTCAACCAGAATAGATGTTCACATACCAAATGGAGCTTAATGGCCTAATATAATCAAGTGCCTTATTTATAAATATTAAGAAAGCAGCTCTAGATTAAGATTAATCTACTATATTCAATATTATTCAATTTTTAGTATTATAAGAATAAAATTATAGTTATCAACTATTATCTACATCCTCAGATGAGGGAGTATCGCTTTCCTTTATTTTTTCTTTTTGAAAAAGTTGATGTTTATAAAAATATTTAATCAATTGTAATTATTCACAGAATCCATATTTATCAGTGTCTTTATTCACTAAATTTATCTGCAACGTCCAAATCAATAGTCATGGCACCTTTATGGTCATTTGTGAATGTGCCTGGAGGAGCAAAACATTTGAATTACCTGACGTGCACCTTCCCAATGAAATCAAACTAGGTGACTCTCTTGTCTTCTTTTTTTGATTTTCATACTCTAAAAGAGTATCTTCTTTATGGTTTAAGTACCCTTCTTTGTTTTGTTTTGCATTTTTGTGCTTTTGATTTTTCTGTTTTGTTTTGTCTTGTTTTAATGATGTCTCTGTTTAAAATATTCCCTAAGCATAGTGCTGAAGTGTTTTCTAATGTTCCTAAGGACAAGACTGTGATGTGCTTGTGAAGAAAGTATATGTGTTAGTTAAGATTTATTTAGGCATGAGTTATGATGTTGTTAACAGTGATTTCAATGGTAATGAATCAACACTATACATTAAATAAATTGTGTTTACTTTATAAAGATTTTATTTATTTATTTGAGAGAGAGAGAAGGAGAGCACAAGTAGGGTGGTAGAGAAAGGGGCAGAGGGAGAAGCAGAATCTCCACTGAGCAGAGAGTCCAAGTAAGGGCTCTATCCCAGGACCCCAGAATCATGACCTGAGCTGAAGGCATAGGCTTAACTGACTGAACTACTCAGGTGCCACACACCCCCACACACCTACTGGTATAAATGCAAACAGATTACTGCTTAGTCACCCTGGAACTTCCTTCAGTAAACCAAACATGTCTTTGTTGTTCAACTGAGAGCCATTCATAAGACATTGGGTTCTGGCAATTCCTCAGGTAGCTCGAATGTTGGTCCTAGAAGGAAAATAGCTACCTGCTCTTGGATTTGGTGGGTGCCTCCTTGCATTTCCTTGGCTGCATACTCCTTTATGAACCATTTCCACTGTATTATGGAATTCTTTTGAGCAATGCCTTCCTAATTAGAATGTTTCTTTGATATCACCTAAGCCATTATAGGTATCTATCTCAGATCTTGGGATTATTTTGCATCCCTTAGTCATTGAGGCAGTCTCAATTAATGTCTAGTTATTGTTTCTCAAATGCTGTGCTCACAGTAGCATCTGGGAATTTCATCATCCACCACCCAATGGTTGCTGTTGGGAGGCATTTATGGGTTTTTAACATAAGCTCTGGTCTGCATGAATACACAGCAGACAATTACAAAATAGAATCTGAATGGGAGTCAAAATGGCCCAATGGAATTGAGACAGCTACCACTTTTTATAATTTAGACATGGCCTGAAATATAGGCCCCCACTGAAATACAGCTTTCTTTCAGGTAATCTTCAAGACAGGAACTAGCAATATTCCCAAATGTTGAAACTGTGTTCTCTAAAATCCAAATAAAAACAACCAAATGCTGGGCTTTTGCTTGGTTCTTAGTGTGGTTAGTGATAGCAGTTTACTTTTTTGTCACTTGTGGAATATCCTAGGTGGCTCTTCCCCAGGTTCTTCCTAAGAATTTTGTCATTTGGGTGGGCCCTTGGACTTTTGTTGGTTGTTTCAAGCAGTTCCAGTTGACCATGTACATCATCATTGTATTCAAATCAGTCCTAGCTTGTTCCTCAGTTTCTGATATTATGACACTATCACAAATATGGCATACTATTGCACTTGAGACCTGCATGGAGCTCAAATCCCTTTGGGCCAAATCATGACAGTGAGCTGCTAAGTTGAGATAACCCTATCGTAGCACAATATAGCAGTCTCCCCTTATTATGGAAGATATGATCCAGGGCTCCTGAAGTGGAGCCCTCAAACCATGGATTGTACCAAATCCTGTATATACTATGTTTCTTCCCATACATACATACATACCTATGATAAAGTTTAATTTATAAATTATGCAAAATAAGAGATTAACAACAATAATAAATAATAAAATAGAGCAATTATAATAACAGATTGAAACTTAAGTGACTGTGCTCCTCCTCCTTCTCCCAAAATATCTTATTATATTGTACTTACTCTTAACCTTAAGATGATGTAAGAGGATAAAATGTCTGTATGAAGAGATGAAGTGAAGCATAAGAATGTGATGAAGCATTAGGCTACCATTGACCTTCTGACAATATGTCAGAAAGAGGACCATCTGCTTCTGAACCTTTGTTGATCTCAGGTACCTGAAACTGTGGATACAAAACCATGGATAAAGGAAGACTACTGTATAAGTAAATTAAGGTTTTTCTCATGTGAAGCAAATTGTAGCTATCTCTTTTCTAAGGCTAAGGTAGAGAAGGAAGCATTTATGAGGCCATCACTAAATAGCAGTTTCAGTTAGCCTGTTGTGATTTCTTTATTGTTGAAACCAAATCTGAAGCTGCGAAGCTATGGGTGGTACAATTTTATTTCAGCCCTGGTAGTCTGCTATAAGTCTCCATGAGCCATCACTTTTGTCAAAGACCACACAAGACAGCAAATTCATTGATACCACTATTTCCAGTTTCTGATGTATAATTAATTAAAGTGGTAATATCTTTTTCCCTACCAGGTATTCTATAATGCTTTAAGTTAACCACCTATGTAAGCTTGGGAGCAGTTGTAGTGCTTCCCATGTAGCACACCCAATTAAAAAAAGACTGAGGGTGGGCTTACATGTCTTCCATTTTACAATATTAGGTAGCAGAAGCAATTCCCAGACAGACATCATATCCACCACTATAATATATTATTGGTAAAGAAGATATGACCACCTCACATGAAATCTGTTCAAAAATCCAATTTTCACCCCAAATATTCACCTTAATCCCATCAGCTATTGCATCTCTATATTCTCAGTATAATCTTACCCCATTAAGACTTTAAAATCACAGTGCATTGGACTCCTGTGTTAAAAAGTTCCAGAAAATCTCTTCTCCCCACCCCAGCCATTCTATCCACACATGTGCATATGGCCTTGGGCTTTTACATAGGTCTCTACCTTGACTAATTGGCTTAACCATCACCCCAGTTGATTTCTATTCAGGTTTCTGATTGGAATCTGTGCCTTCCTACTTGTGAATTGCTACAAACTGGGATAAATAGCACAACTTACTCAGAACTCTTTAATGCCAAGGGGCCAAAAGGGGGTCCCAATTGGTCCTCCCAACCTATAATAGTGTTATATCAACACCTTTGTTTCAACTCCACTGATCTCTGTCTGCTTTATTCATCCCACTTCTCAACAACTATCTAAGGCCTTCCACCCTGTAGAATCAGTCTCTTGACTTTGCCCTTTATCTCTCCTCATTTTTCTGGTTAATTAACTTAATGTTCTTGGTATCAGTAAGACCCAGGTAAGAAAGCTGAGGTAGAAAATTTTGTTAGTCTTCTGGAAATGTTAGATTTTGTAGCAGTAAAGTTACATAGGGTACTGATGAAAAGGGGGCTGCCTTAATCATGACATTTACCCTAACTTGGGTAACAAGCATATTCAGGGGATGAATATCCCAGTCATCATAAAACTAATTGAACTAGCAAAACACAGCTGCTGTGTCATACCACTAGTGACCGCATAATTACCCAGGAATTAAAGATTTCTTGTCCTTGACTCTTTCATCCTTTCTCCTCTCAAATCACATGTTTCTGTGAGCCAGGGTCATTCTAGCAAATTTCACTGCACTAACCCAAACTACAATTTCGACACCAATTATAATATGTGGTTTTTCCCCACACACACCAAGTAATTCTGAGACATGAGCTGGGTGTCCCAGGATCCAACTCAATTCTGAAATTACCCTCAAAATTAGTATCAGACCCCATAGTTAAGAGGTTCAGTGCCACAACCCTTCCCTGTCACCCAGTGTAGATGTCAATCACAGCTCCAGGTCATCACACATGCTCCTGACCCACTGGTTATTGATCAGAGGTTCCAATATCCCCCTTCTTGAGTTGACCAATTTGGTAGAGAACCTCACAGAACACAGATAAATACTTTATTTACCAGATTAACCAATTTTTATAAAAATGTATAAATTAGGAGATTCCTGGATGGCTCAGTGGGTTAAAGCCTCTGCCTTCAGCTCAGGTCATGATGTCAGGGTCCTGAGATCGAGGCCTGTTAAGCAGGGAGCCTGCTTCCTCCTCTCTGCCTGCCTCTATGCCGACTTGTGATCTCTCTCTCTGTCAAATAAATAAATAAAAATCTTAAAAAAAAAGGGGTATAACTTAGGAACTGCCGATGGAAGAGATGAAGAATGAAAAGTATGTAGAAAAGGGAGCAGAGCATCCATGCTATCTGAAGGCACTACTTTCCCTGAATTTCCATACATTCACCATTTGGAAACTCTCCATCCTTTGGAGGTTTTATGGAAGTTTCATTATATAGCACAATTGATTAAATCATTGGCCATCCTTAATTGATTTAACCTCCAGCCCTACTTTCCTCTCTGGAGGTAGGAGAAGAATGGAATTAAAAATTCTAACTCTTTAATCTCCAGGTCACCCCACTGGCAACCTACTCTCCAACTTAGGTATTTTCCAGAAGTCACCTCATCAACATAACAAAAGACACCCATCCCTCACCTCACTTAGGAAATTTTAAGGGTTTTAGAACCTCTGTGCCAGAAACTGGACAAAGACCTAATACATATTTCTTATTATAAATCACATCACACACCTCAATAAGGTTTGTTTTTTTTTTTGTAAAATACAAATGAAAGAAAAGGAGAAATTCTAGTAAAGGATAGCCAGCTTCTTAGGAAATATCAGAATCTGCTTAGCTGTGCTGGGTTATTTTCCTAAAACAACTTAAGATATCAGTGAATTTAGGGGAGAAAGAGACTTTTGTTATGAAGTACAGGAAGATCCATAAAGATGCTTCCAGTCTTCAAAGATTTGCATTATGAGATAACATGTACTCTTTAGAGAATATGCCTTTAAGTGTCATTCATGATTCTAATCAATATTCTTACCTTTAAAGTAGCATGATACATTACATACAAAGGCACATAAACACTAAATGCCTTTTGAAACTATATAGAAAAAAGTCTAGAAAATGATAGGCAAAATGTCACCTAATTGTTACTTGGTACAATGGTACAGAGAGAATCCAGAATATTTTATCCTGCAGCAGATGATGGACACATGGCCATTGATTCATTGCTATTTATATAAACCCTTATTTGTAAATTTTCAAAATTTCATTACTTTTTTAAAAAAGAGTTTATTGAATGAATAAATTTCAAGAGGATAGCCAATGCTTAAGCAACTTGCTAATACTCTGGCTTTTTAAAATTTTTGTATTAATTCTCATGTGACATAGAAGAATTCAAAATTTAGCAACTTTTTTATTTTTTAAAGATTTTAGTCATTTATTTGACAGAAAGAAATACAGATAGAGAGGGAACATAAGTAGAGGGAGTGAGAGAGGGAGAAGGAGGCTTCCCACTGAGCAGGGAGCCCAATGAGGGTCTTGATCCCAGGACTCCAGGACCATGACTTGAGCTGAAGACAGATGTTTAACGACTGAGCCACCCAGATACCCTCAAATTTAGCAACTTTTAAATGTAATAAAGCTAAAGTATAAATACATGTGACTTACTCAGGGTCCCCTACATAGAGAGTAATCAAAATCAACTTAAGTTGTGTTAGTTGTATTGAAGTTGAATATTCTTGAGTATTCATCATCATGAACTTCACTGAAATTCAGTGCTGTCCATATGAGTGACTAGCCTGGCCAGCAACTCCAGCTTGGTCCATGAATGGAACATGAGGTGGAGAATTTTATCTTTATATCTATTCTTGAGCCAAAAGAGTCACCTGTGTATATAGTGTTTGGATTGATGGAGTAAGATGTCTTAGTTATAAAAAGCTGTTTTTCAATACATTGCCTTTAGTGTCCATAAAGAGCCATGGAACTTTATGAAGAGTTATTCAAGGCTGAATTACCTTTGGTTGTT
The DNA here is from genome assembly GCA_004023965.1 of Spilogale gracilis. Classification (NCBI taxonomy): domain Eukaryota; kingdom Metazoa; phylum Chordata; class Mammalia; order Carnivora; family Mephitidae; genus Spilogale; species Spilogale gracilis. The sequence continues at coordinate 25,166 of PITA01009671.1, read as the reverse complement.
TTTAATCCCAAATCAGTTTTAAAAAAATATTTATTTATTTGACACAGAGAGAGATCACAGGCAGGCAGAGAGGCATGCAGAGAGAGAGGAGGAAGGAGGCTCCCTGCCAAGCAGAGAGCCCGATGCAGGCCTCAATCCCAGGACTCCAAGATCATGACCGAGCCAAAGGCAGAGGCTTTAACCCAATGAGCCACCCAGGCACCCAATCCCGAATCAGTTTTAGCAACAATTTTATTTTAGTTCCCAGTGATAAATCTTTCCTTTGCATTCAGTTACAGAATGAGGTTTTACTGGTCTCTTTAAATGAATTTAGAACAGTTCAGCACTGTTTTAGTGTATTTCAGTCAACTTCAACTGAGTGTCGACCAACAAAAGATAAGACTGCAAGCTGGAAAATAAAATGTGTACATTTATTTAGTCTTAGGTATTATAATCTGAGAAACACAGAGTCAACTGAAATCAAAAGCATGTTCCAGAACAAAGGAGGCTAGAGCTTTTAATGAGGAAAAGGGGAATTACATAAGTTGTTTTGAACAAAATGTGATTAGTGCTGATAGCTATAGTTATATCATCTATACATAATTGGTTGCTAAGGCTAGTGCTGGGAGCAAGTCCATTTCTGTTCATTCTAATTTGCAGCAGATGTTTGGCTTTTAGCTGAGTTCAGCAATTTTGAGAATTTGAGGCAGGAGAGAAGGTGTAGAAGCCCTATGTTCTCAATGTCCTCCTGGCTCCATTCTAAATACCCCCTTAGTAATGTTTATTCCATTTGATTCTATCCATTATCATAAGTTAAGATCTTTATTTTGTTATTTTAATTTTCTTTTAAAAAATAGAGTTTATCTACAAGGAAGGAGCATAAAAGTGATATTGAGAAAGAGACTCAAATTTGTTGATAGCACCTGTTTTCAGAGACTGGCTTTTTTTTATAACCTTCCTTAGACTTCCTTTCTTTGTATACATCATCCCTTATAGTCCATAAGCAGGGAAGTCTAGTTATTTAAAAATAAGGAAGTTGGATAATTTTAAGAAGACTCTAGGGTCTGACTGAGAGCAAGCACAGCCCACTACAGGCCGAGTCAGTGCTGACAACTACACTGAAAGGAAAACTGACTCATACACAAGAACAGTGCAAAAACAACACACACAGGATACTTTCCTGAAGTGCCAGGTTCTGTGAATAGGGAATACTGCATTGCAGGACACCCTGGGACCTCCTCTTCATAAAATCCCTACTTACAGAAGACACAACTAACTTTCTGAACACAAAGAAGCAGACACAAAAAGGCAAAATGAGGAGACAGAAATTTATCCCAAATAAAAGAACAGAACAAGGTCACAGCCAGATATCTAAGATACAAGTAACATGCCTGATAAAAAATTTAAAGCATTGATCTTAAAAATACTCACTGGATTTGAAAAAAGAGTGGAAGACATGAATGAGACCCTTGAAACAGAGGTAAGGATTACCATAGCAAAGATAAAAGGCTCAATAAGTGAGATGAGAAACGACTGATAGAATGAACAGCAAGCTGGAAGAAACCGAGGATGAATTACTGACCTAGAGTCTAGAGTAATGGAAAGTAATCAAGCTAAACAGAAAAAAAAAATACACAAAACAAGAATAAACTTGGAGAACTCGGTGACTCCATCAGACATAATAACATTTGCATTATAAGAGTTCCAGAAAAAGAAGAGAGGGAAAAGGGGGCAGAAAATTTATATGAAAAAAAAAATACTAACTGAAAAATTCCTTGATCTGGGAAAGGAAACAGATATCCAGATGCAGGAGTCACAGAGATATCCCACCAAAATTAAGAAAAGGAGACACACAACAAAACATATTAAAAATCTTAAAAGCAGCAAGAAAAAAAAAAGTCATTAATTTATAAGGGAAAACCCATAAAGTTATCAAGAGATTTTTCAACAGAAACTTTGTAAGCCAGAAGAGAATAGCATGATATGCTCAAAGTGCTGAATGGGAAAAATCTGCACCAAGAATACTCCATCCAGAGTGCCTGGGTGGCTCAGGGGTTAAAGCCTCTGCCTTCAGCTCAGGTCTTGATCTCAGGGTCCTGGGTTCAAGGCCCATGTTGGGCTCTCTGCTCAGCAGGGAGCCTGTTTCCTCCCTTCTCTCTGCCTGCCTTTCTGCCTGCTTGTGATCTCTCTCTGTCAAATAAGAAATAAAATCTTAAAAAAAAAGAACACTCCATCCATAAAGGCTATCGTTCAGAATAGAAGGAAACAAAGACTTTCCCAGACAAACAAAAAAACTAAAGGAGTTTGTGACCACTAAACAAGCCCTATAAGAAATATTATAGGGGACTCTTTGAATGGAAAGAAAAGACCAAAAGTGACAGTAAAAAAGTAGGAAATTCAAAAGCAGTAAAAATGAATATTTCTGTAAAAAATCAGTCAAGGAAAAAAAAAAGGAATATAAAATATAATAACATATACCTACAATGTATGGAGGAAAGGAGAGAAGAATGGGTTCAAACTTAAACTACCATCAACTTAATATAGACTGCTATATGCAGAAGAGGTTATATACAAATCTAATGGTAACTGTATATCAAAATCCACCAATGAGACATGCAAACTTTTTTTTAATTCCAAACATATCACTAAAGAAAATCAGGAAAACATAAAAGAGAAAGACCAAGAAAAGATCAGAGAAAATCTACAGAAACAATCACAAAACAAGTAATAAATGGCATTAAATAAATCTATCAGTAATTACTTTAAATGTAAATGAACTCAATGTTCCATTCAAAAGACATAGGATAACAGATGGATAAAACAAGACACACCTATATATTACTTACAAAAGACTCATTTTAAACCTACAGCCAGTTGCAGACTGAAAGTGAGGGGATGGAGAAACATCTATCATGCAAATGGATGTCAAAAGAAAGCTAGACTAGCAATACTTATATCAGACAAACTAGACTTTAATTTTTTAAAGATTGTATTTATTTATTTATTTGACAAAGAGAAACACAGCTAGAGAGGGAACACAAACAGGGGGAGTGAGAGGGGGAGAAGTTCCTGCCAAGCAGGGAACCCTGGGACTCCGGGATCATGACCTGAGCCAATGGCAGAGGCTTAATGACTGAGCCACCCAGGTGCCCCCAAACTAGACTTTAAAACAAAGGCTGTAACAAGAAACAAAGAAGGGTGTTATATTATAATAAAAAGGACAATCCAGCATGAAGATATAAAATTGTAAATATTCATGCACCCAGCTTGGGAGCACATTTGAAATACATAAAATTTTTAATAAAAAACATAAAGGAACTAATCAATAGTAATATAATAATAGTAGGGGACTTTAGTAGTAGATGCACATCAATGGACAGATACTCTAAACAGAATATCAACAGGGAAGCAATGGCTCTGAATGATACACTAGAAAAGATGGATTTAACAGTTCTACTCAGAACATTCCATCCTAAAACAGCAGAATACACATTCTTTCCATATGCACACAGAATGTTCTCCAGAATATATCACATATTAGACCACAAAGCTTGCCTCAACAACTTCAAGATTAAAGTCACACCATGCATTTTTTTTTTTTACCACAATGCTATGGAACAGGAAGTCAACCACAAGAAAAAATCTGGAAAGACCATAAATACATGGAGGATAAATAACATGCTACTAAACAAAGCATGGGTCAATCAGGAAATAAGTACATGGAAAAAACGAAAATGAAAAATAATGGTCCAAAACCTCTGGGATGCAACAAAAAAAGTTGTAAGAGGGAAGTTTATAGCAATACAGGCCTACCTCAAGAAGCAAGAAAAAATCTCAAATAAACGACCTAACCTTGCACCTAAAGGACATAAAATGAAGAAACAAACTAAGACCAGCAGAAAGAAGGAAATAATAAAGAGTAGAGCAGAAATAAATGATATAGAAATTAAAAAACAATAGAACAATGAAACCAGGAGCTGGTTCTTTGAACAAGTCAATAAAATTGATAAACTTCTAGCCAAACTTATCAAGGAAAAAGTGAAAGAGCTCAAATAAATAAAGTTACAAATGAGAGATAAGAAATAAAGCCAGTACCATAGAAATACAATCATAAGAGAATATTATGAAAAATTATATGCCAACAAATTGGACAACCTAGAAGAAATGGATAAATTTCTAGAAACATATAAACTATCAAAATTGAAACAAGAAGAAATAGAAAATTTGAACAAGCTGATAGCCAGCAAAGAAATTGAATCAGTAATGAGGAAAAAAAAAAAATCCCAAAAAACAAAAGTACAGGACCAGATGGCTTTACAGGCAAATTCTATGAAACTTTTAAAGAAGAATCAATACCCACTCTACTTAAACTATTTTTAAAAAGTAGAAAAAGAAGAAAAAACTTCCAAATTCATTCTATGAGGCCAGTATTACCCTGATACCAAAACCAGACAAAGATACCACTAAAAAAAGAGAACTAACAGCCGATATACATGATGAACATAGATGCAAAAATTCTCAACACAATTTCTTTCTAGATACATCAGAGGCAAGGTAAACAAAAGCAAAAACAAACTATTGAAACTACATCAAAATAAAAAGTTTTGGCCCAGGGAAGGAAACAGTCAGCAAAACTAAAAGACAACCTACTGAATGAGAAAAGATATTTGCAAATGGCATATCTGATAAAGGGTTAGTATCTAAAATATATAAAGAACTAACACAGTTCAACAAACCCCCATTCCAATTAAAAAATGAGCAGAACACTTGAACAGACATTTCTTCAAAGAAGACATCCATTATGCACCAGAAGTAAGTGAAACCATGTGATACTTGACTTTCTCTACTTGGCTTATTTCACTCAGCATAATTTCTTCCAATCTAGACCATGTTGCTACAAAAGTTGGATATTCATCCTGGGGCATAAACAATGAATCTTGGAACACTGAAAAAACAAAATAAATTTAAAGTAAAAAAAAAAGAAAAAAGAAAAAAAAAAGAAAGAGTGCTACATATTAGGCTATAAAACAAAAACAAAAAAGAAAAACAAAACAAAACAAAAAAAGACATCCAGATGGCCTACAAGTGTGTGAAGAGATGCTCATCCTTACTTATCATCAGGGAAATGCAAAGCAAAACCACAATTAGATATCACTTCACACCTGTTAGAATGGTTAAAATCAACATCACAAGAAAGAACAGGTTTTGGTCAAGATGTGGAGAAAAAGGAACCCTCATGCACTTTGGTGGGAAAGCAAACTGGTACAGCTACTGCAGAAAATAGTGTGAAGTTCCCTAAACAAGTTAAAAATAGAACTACCAGGGCACCTGAGTGGCTCAGTTGGTTAAGCATCTGCCTTACACTCAGGTCATGATCCTAAAGTCTTGGGATGGGAGCCCCACTTTGGGCTCCCTGCTCAGCAGGAAGCCTGCTTCTCCCGCTCCACTCCCCTTGCTTGTGCTCCCTCTCTCACTGTCTCTCTCTCTGTCAAACATAAAAATATCTTTAAAAAAATAGAACTACTCTACTATTCAGCAATTGCAGTACTGGATACTAACCCAAAGACTACAAGAACTATAATTTTAAAAAATGCATGTACCCTTATGTTTATAGCAGCATCATTTACAATAGCCAAGATATGGAAGCAGCCCAAGTTTCCACTGATTGATTAATGGATAAAGAAGAAGTGGTATATATATGTATATGCAATGGAATATTATTCAGTCATGAAAAAGAATGAAATCTTGCCAGTTACAATGACATGGATGGAGTTAGAGAGTATAATGCTAAGCAAAACAAATCAGTCATAGAAATACAAATACCATATAATTTCACTCATATGTGGAATTTATGAAATAAAACAAAAAATCAAAGAGAAAAAATAAGAGAGACAAACAAAAAAACAGACTCTTAAGAGAATAAACTGATGCTCTGCTGATATCCAACATGTTGGCAGTAGGCCAGCCAGTTGACATAAGCCTTTGTCTAAAAACACTATCACCACCCAATGTTGAAAATGCTTAAGCTATTCTACAATTATCCAAAGATCAAATGCCCTCCACAAACTGTCTCCCATTTTCTACTTTTTTCTTACAATGAGTAGGATCTTACACCATCATCTCAGTACCTATAGCCAGCTGTTTTCAGGAACAGAGCACATTGTGTCTTTGTTAGGAGTCCCCAGAGACCTAACAGGGATCAAGTTTCACTCTTCCTGGAGGCAATGGGAGCAGAGTGAGAGAGCCTGCTCAGCTTAGAAGCTGTATGACCTTGGCATGTGCTTAGCCTATATACACCTCAGTCTTTTCATTTGTAAAGAGGAATGCCAATAAGATTGTTTGAGAATTTCATTAGATAAATCATGAAAAGCATTTAGGGTACTGCCTGAGTAAGTGTTCAATAGATTATTTAATAAATTACTCAATTTATTAAAATTACTCTATTGGGTAAGCTTTCAATAAATGTTAGCCACAGATATAATTATTACTAACATTAATATTACCTATTACCATATTCTTTATATGCTGCCTACTATATTTACCATTTGATTTCTTGATTTCTGGTCTTTTCTTCTCCCAGGCTTTCACAAATGGATGGCAATGCCATATAATATATCTAAATGCCTAGTCAATCTTACAGAACTGATCAGTTGCAAACCAAATGAGTATGTTCTAGAAAGATATATATAGGCATGAGATGATGAGTTTGTAAAAAGAAAATAATTTATAATCTCAGAATAGAAAAGGCCTTTCTAACTCTGCCTCAAAATCTATAAGCCATATTGGGAAAAAATAAATTGATAAATCCTACTAAATCAAATAAAATTTTTCATGGGATAAGACACCAAAGAAAAATCAAAAGATCCTTGATAAACTGGGAAAAGTACATTTGCAATTAACCACAAAATACTAATGTCCTTGCTATACACTTTATTACAGAAAACACCAACAAGTCAGTGGGGGGGGGGATAGGAAAGGGAGATGAAGCAAATAATTCAGAAACCAAAAAACACAAATGTGCCTTATACTGAGGATTCCCACCTTAATCACAATAGGGAAATTCTAATTAAGACCACCCCCAAAATACTGTATCTTGTCCATCAGATTTGCAGTGCCTGAAGTTTGATGATATATTCTACTGAAGGCACCTTTGAGCATTGTTGGTGGGTTGGGTATTTGTACAATTCCTGTGGAAGGAAATCTGGCACTGTATATTAATTGCAAATACATATTCATCTGTCACAATAATCTTCTTAGTATTTAACCTACATACATGTGCAAAAATAAAAATTGACATACAAATTTATTAATTTCATTATTTTAAATAAGTAGAAAATTAAAAATTAATCTGTGTACATGACTAAGGCACTGTGTAAGTAAATTGTGATCAAGCCACATAATTGTAAAATTATCATGTGATTGTTAAAAAGAAGGATAACTCTACTTAGTAATGTAGAAGGCATTCAAAATATGTAGAGTGGAAAAAAGCAAAGTTTTCTAGAGGGTGTATGGTATCACATCACTTTTTGAAAGTAATTGTATTATTAGTATTTTAGTATGTATTATTAGTATTTTTATATGCATCAAACCACTCTGGATGTTTACACAAGACACCAAGAATTCTGACTAGAGCAGTCTTGTCAGAGATCCAGCAGTGGATGAGGGTCAGGTGGGTTCCTGGTAGCGTTCAGGTGTTAAGGCCAAGCATCAAGATGAACAGTGGGTATCTGTGCATAGGAGTTGGCAAACACTTTGAATATTGTTCTTGAGCTTGGGTGAGAGGTGCTGATGACAGAAAGGAACTAGAAAGTCATCACCCCATCCTCCTGGCCCAGAGAAGAACACCCAGCTTGCAGTACTGAGCAGCTATGTGCCTCCACTCCTGCACCATCTCCTCCCAGCTCAGCCCTGGTGAGTGTCCACATTCTGAACCAGCCTTGAAGAGAATATTTGCACTACAGAAACAGCAAACACCACAAATCAGGTCTTTTCTGAAAGCTGGTTAGCTCAACATTTAGCTGTACAGCACTGGAAAAAACTATCACAAGTAGGTAACAACAGCAGCACAGCATCAATGAGACTTGAAAGAATATTTTATTGCTCCAATTTCTTCAGGCTTTCTGCTGAGTGAGGCTACCTATTGCTGCAAAATCCAATCTAAAGTATGAAAGGGATTCTACACATGCTGATTGCAAAGTAATGATGCTTTGCTGAGTGTAATCAAGCACCCAAATCACAAAAGCCAGGATAGAGATGAGAGAAAGTGTCCTGGTGCATGCAAAGTGGGGTGTTCTGGAGCCCATGGGACCTCTCTAATGATGGGATTTAAGGGAGTTTATGTCCATCCAGCTTTAAAGTTAGAGTTACTTGCCGTGCATAAGGGGTAATAGTAGGAGTAACAGCAGGAGAAGGAAAGGAAATGGGAAGTAGGGTGATTCGGGGAGAGAAACAAAACAAGAGAGACTTTGGACACAGAAACAAACTGAGGGACTTGGAGGGAAGGGGGCGGGGGGATGGGAGAGCCTGGTGGTGGGTACTGGGGGCACGTATTGCGTGGAGCCACTGGGTGTGGGGAATGGGGAATGAATCTTGGAACACTGAAAAAATAAAATACATTTAAAGTAAGAAAAAAAATAAAGTTACAGTTCAACAAATACATGATTTGCAGTTAGACCCTGAAACACAACAGTTTTACAAAATGTGTTTGCCGCTAGGGCGCCTGGGTGGCTCAGAGGGTTAAATCTCTGCCTTTGGCTCAGGTCATGATCTCAGGGTCCCCACATTGGACTCTCTGCTCAGCAGGGAGCCTGCTGTCCCCTCTTTCTCTGCCTGCCTCTCTGCCTATTTGTGATCCCTCTCTCCGTCAAATAAATAAATAAAATCTTTAAAGAAATGTGTTTGCCCTTAAGTTTTATAGCATCGTGAGAATTTCCAAGTGGACGTTTCTGAGTGTGCTGTCATTTCAGTGATTACCTTAGATTACTACATTTCTTCGTGAGAGGGGAGACGCCTGAATTCCTTATACACTGTTTCTAAAGCATGAACCCAGTCATTACCAATAACTCCATGGACAGCTGCTATATAAGTTACAAAACTACCTCACAGATATTCAGATTCCATTGAAAAGGAAGTTCAGTATCTTGAGAAAATTTACTCTTTGAGAGCAGTAGTTATAACATTACACTAAAACTTCAAAAAATTGAAGTAGGGCAATGTATGACAATGTATGCCAGAGGGAAATGTATGGCAAGTGATTTTATTACTTTAACATCAAGATGAAACAGATTCCAACTTTTACTGCTAACATTTAGGCCACGTTTACAAAATGAGGTGTTACTTTAAAGTAATTATCCAGATAAATTCAACCCAAATCTCCAGTCATTTCATCTGGGATTAAACAAGAGCAATCTTTTAGAGCACTGATCTCCGAACTGAATTCTGAAATATGTTCAACATATACTCCCACCATATATAAAATTATTCATAAATTAAACATGTTCAATGTTGCACTGATTGTATACATTATTGAAGATATGCAAAACATAACCACAAGTAGGTGCTTGTGTAAAATGCACACTCAAACTATATGATAAGATTCTGGGTACATGTTGAAAGGGAGCCAGGCAAATGCATTTTAACCCCCTGGGCAGTTCTTACATCATGTTGTGAGAGGCAGTGTGGATCCTGGGTATTTATTATGTATCATGTTTGGCTGGTCCTCCAGTGACTTTCATTTTATAGTCATACTCATTTGTCTGAAGAATGAAATCACTCAAATTTCTTGCTACAAGAAGAGAATATTTTAAAATAATTTCTTTCCCCAATATTTATAATGTTTATTAACTATAATCTGATCATTAGGAAAAAAGAAAAGAGAAAAGAACCTCAAAAATTGTTCCATTTTAGCATTTGTAGTTAAAGAAAAAACTCATTTATTTTCTTTGGCTTTGTTTCCTGAAAATACAAGGTGCTTTATTAAAAATTTATTTAAAACAAAAAATTTTCCAAATGAAAAGCATTTATTCAACATAGAAAAGACAAAAAAAAAAAAAGAAAAAGAAAAACCCAGGTCTAATATAAATAAAATGATTGCTCCCCGGGAGATATAATTTATGCCCAAATCATCTAAAAGAGATTTAAATCATCTTGTATTAGGCTATATAATTCCAGATAAGTTGTAAAGTGAATGATTACTTAGTTTTGATGAGTTGAGACATATTGTAATGTGTCCAATTTCAATATAAGCTCTTTTATTTGACTATATACATTTCATAAAACATGTTTAAATCTCTGTTTTCAACTTTTAAACTTTTCATGTATATATAAGTATATTCTTTGAAATGTTCAGTTTTAAAAAATCATACTTGATCCTTTTATTAAATTGAGGAAAAATGAGTCTGAGAAAGTAAAAGGGAAATCTTAAATATTCTTTATATATTGAAAATATCTTTCGATTGTAAAAAAATTATCAGCAAAAATAAGTGTTTTTCTCTCTGATTTCTGCTTAACAAACATAAATGGGAAGAAAAAAGAAAAAAAAGAAAGAAAAGATATTGGAGCAAACATTCAAACATTTAAGTAGATTGTTTAAATATTTAAAGAGACTAAGATCTTCAAAATAATTATTTAAAAATCATTTCTTCTAACTTTTAAGAAGATGAGAGGATTTGTTTTACTTAATTAACTAGTTTTCTATAGATACACTGCTAGTTTCAATTCTGATGTCTCTCTTAAAAGAACTGAACATTTTACTGGGTTCCATGGAAACTCATACTAATTTGGGAACTTTAAATATTAATGTATACAGTTTATAACACTTGAAATGATTATAATATCTAGTTTGAATATAATCACTGACTTTATTGGAATCTTTTCTAACAAAACTACAAAATTCAGAGGTCATAAAAGAAAATTTTGATAAATTTGTGTATACAAAATGTAAAATTAAACTTCTGTATCACATAAAGAATATCAATTAAAAATAATTTCTGCCAACGTACTATGTGCTTACTGTGTCTTTATGCTAGTTATAATATTTATGATATATATACACTAAGCAAATATTAAATTATTTAATCCCACAAACAGGAGTATAACAATGTTAGAAATGAAATGATTTAAAGCTCATTCCTCATTAAGTTCATTCACATTTAAAAAATATATCAAAATTTGTAATCCATCCCATTACCAATGTTGTACATTAAGATTACTCAGTATTAAGGTAGAAAAAATACACTTGCTCATGTACACATATTACCATTTTGGAGGAAAATATGACAATAACCATAAAATATTTCCCTGAATTTCTCTTTGATCCAGCAATACCAACTTCAGGAATTTGTAAAACTGATGTAATCACATTTACATAGCAAAATAAATGAATGATGAAAACAATGAAAGGGAAAAAAATTCATATTTTGTGTCCCTCAGTAAGAAACTGACTAAGTAAATTGTGTATGCTCACAGAATTGAATTCTCCAGGGGCACCTGGGTGGCTCAGTTGTTTAAGTATCTGCCTTCAACTCAGGTCATGACCTTGGGATCCTAGGATTGAGCCCCACGTTGGACTCTCTGCTCAGCAGGGAGTCTGTTTCTCCCTCTCTCTCTGCCCCTCCTCCTGGCTCACTCTCTCTCTCTCTCAAATAAATAAAACCTTTAAAAATAAATAAAATTTTTTCAGAAAAATTTAATTCTTCACAACTATTAAAAAATGAAATTCTGGGACTCCTGGGTGGCTCAATTAGTTAAGTCTTTGCCTTCAACTCAGGTCATGAATCCAGAATACTGGGATGTATCCCTATGTTAGGCGCCCTGCTGATCAGGAAGCCTTCTTCTCCTAATCCCTCTACTCTTCTTGTGCTCTCTCACTCTTAAATAAATAAATGAAATTTTCAACAAACTGAAATTCTGTGTTTTATCTATTGCTATGAAAAGATTCCTGGAGTATATTTCATTTCATATAGTATATAAAAACCAAACTACAACTCTGCGTGCTGCCAGGCCCAGTGGCCCAGGATCATGCTGGGCCATGAGCATGGGCACAGATACTATGTGGCTTGGGCTGCAGCCCTCTACATAGGACCAATGGTTGGGCATGGAAGGCACATTCATTTTTCACATTAACTCATGTACTGTTTGAAATTTCACAATTGACATGAGTGATTGTAATAAAAATGAAACGATAAGAATTGTTAATATGCTGAGGAGTGTCTGCTCTGTGATAGCATCCTGCCTCCCCTTCACTGTGGTTGGACTCAGGTCATGGTTATACTATTTGACCCCCATGGCTAAAGTTGACTGAACTAGGGGAAGAAGCTTGACTCTACCTGATCCAAACAAAATTTCTCCTCCAAGGAATTTGTAATTGAGACTAAAAGAGAGCAACTGGTGAGTGTGAAATTGTTATTTAAACTGAGCTGTATAACTGGGTGAAAGCAACTATATTACTTCTTGCACATGAAAAGAAGCAAGCTCATGGGGAGGAAGATGGAGGCAGAGAGAAAAGTTGAGATAGATGATAAGGGAGATGGAGGGAAAGAGAAAGGGAGAGAGAACCAACCCTTATGAGAGAAGCAGGAAGCAGAGGCCAGGCAGGCCAAACAGGAGAGTCGCCCCAGGCAGCAGGAAGAGGGTGTTCTTATTCCAAACTCCTCATTTTCTTGTTCTAATCCATGAGTCCTAATCCTCAAGCTTGACTTCCTTTTTTTTCTATTGGGTTCCTTTTAACCCTTTTAACGAATCATTCTTTTCTAGACTAACTCTTTTCTGTTCTTTGCGACCCATGTCCCTGACAAGATGTGCGGCATTGTCTTTCTGATACTTCACTGAAGGTGGCCAACCACAGCTTGTCTGTCTCCAGCCCTTATTTCTATTACAAAGCTTGAGCTCCATCCTCTACCTACTGCCTTAAATGAATTATTTACCTAGGAACTTGAATTCAATTTTATAGAAACAGTCAACTTTCTCCTCAAAATATACTCCCCCTATTAAATCCCCCATGTACTAAAGAAATGTTGTAATCTTACTAAGGCTTAAACCTCAGTCATCTTTGAGACTTTGTGCGGCCTCATTTTCTTCACTATGGGGATTCAAGATATAGCTGATTCTACTTTTCAAGTATGTCTTACCTCCTCACCATCTCCTCTACCTCAGCTGGTCTCAAGTAGACCATTGAAAAGTCTTCTCGTTGTCATGATTCAATTTCTTACTGCCTATAAAAAGCTTCTTAAGAGGATATACTGAATATTTTCTCAAAATCTTCATTATATTATTATGACTGATTACCTATAATGAGTAAAGCCTTATATTGGTTGTTGAGGATGAATCAGAGAACAAAACAGGAGAATCCTTCTTTCAAGGATAAATAGTGACAAAAGATAAATATTCTATTTTATTAAAGCTGAGATGTCATCTTTTATTAGATACAACAAAGAACAATTAAGTTATAGCAGCTAATATTCTATGGGTTATAAAGGCATTCTGAGCATCCTGATTTCAGAGCTGTTAAAATATGAAAAAAATGTTAAATTGATTAAACATGTGTCATGCAAGATAGTAATAAGTGGATACATGTGAAGGGGAAATTAAATAAAACAGAAAGTATATAAGTGTCCAGGTAGTCACTGGTCAGTCTTGAAAGAGAGGCAGACAGTTGAATGAAGATAAGAAGGAACTGCCTGATCTGTTTGGACCCACTCTGTGAACATTGGAGAGAAAAATCCCTAGCACTTTCCAGAAGAAATAGTGTATGCAAAAGTCTTGAGGCTGGAGAATATAATGTTCTTAAAGAGCAGCACATCAGTATGCTGCGCAGAGTGTGCAGGGAGAGGAGACAGGGGGGTGCAGTGAGTGGTCAGAGAATGAAGACTGCAGTTACATGGCATGCAGCCTATAAATTAAAGAGAGACTTGAGTATTTCCTCTAAATGAGACAGAAACTACATCATTTTGATCCAACTTTCCCCTTCATCAGGATCATCCTCGCTGAAAGGAAGCAAGAGCACTTAGAAACCAGTTGCAATGATCTCAGTGGAAACTGACAGTGCCTTGTACCAGAGTGATCAGCTGAAATTTCCACTGAACTGAGATGGAGAGGAATACAAGAGAATGAGGCTTAGGAAGCAGTTCCAGATTCTCAGGTGTGGCCAGGCAGGGTAAGTTTGCAATGCCTGTATGATATCCAATTGAATCTATCAATAAGGCAGTTGAACAGGGCTGTCTATAAGTTAAGGGAGAGATCCTGAATGGTGATATAAATCTGAAAGTGGTCAGTGTGTAGGAGGCATTTCAAACCAGAAGACTGGGTCAGTCTTTTAAGAGTGAGCAGGGATAGGGATAAAACAGAGCAGAGAATCAAGGACTGAGGTTAGAGGTAGTGTGTGACTTGGAAAGTAGGAAGATGGGTAGGAGCCAGCAAAGGATGCCCAGAGAGGGGCCAGAGAGGCTAGAGGAAGGGGTAGAGGTGAAGGGAGGGAAAGAGACAGGAGAGACAGGAAAGGAACAGAGGGGATAGGAGGGTAGTGGGGGGAGGAGAAGTACGGGGAAAGGGAGGAAAGGGAAGAGAAGAGAAGACTTAGGAAAAGAAAGGGAATAATAAAACAAAATAAAGATAAAAGGCAATCCAAATACAAAACCAAAAATAAAAACAAATTAAGAAACAGGCAAATGTGATACTCCAGGAGACAAGTAAAGGTTTTTCAAGGAGAAGGGACAATTGGGTGATTCAGTTGATTAAGCATCCCACTCTTGATTTTGCCTCAGGTCATAATCTCGGGATTGCATAATGGAACCCTGCCAATGCTCTCTACTGGGTGTGGAGCCTGCTTAAGATTCTCTCTCCTTCTTCCTCTGCCCCTCCCCATCTCTTAAAACAAACAAAAAAAAAGATTAGGGGGAGGGAAGTGATCACTTTGCCAAATGTTACTTATTGGTCACCAGGATGGGGACTGGGAATTAAGGATTGATTTAATGATTTACAGGCCATTTCTGAACTTTATAAGAATAATTTCCAGAGGCCCGACTAGAATGGGTTTTACAAGAAATTGGGGGCAATGAGTACATACAACTTATCTCAGAAGTGTTTTCATAAAGTCAAAAAAAACAAATGGCATGACACCTATAGGGAAAAGGTTGTTCTTTTACCATGAGAGAAATTATAGCATGTTGTTAGGGTAATGAGAATGATCTGATAAAGAAGGAAAAGCTGATCATGCAGGGGAATGAGTGGGGATGACTAAAGTTACATTGACAAGCAGGAAGGAAGGGTTGGGATCCAGTGTACAAATGAAGCATTTGCTCTGGCATAAGAGGGGAAGCAGTTCCTCCGTAGTTACAGGAGAGCAGATATATCACTGGGCAAAGGTAGAGTCCACTCATGCGTCTGTGTCCACATTCATGGCTTACCCACAGAAATCACCAGAAATCCAATAATACTTCCTAACCTGCTTCCAAGTGACTCCCAGCTTAACATTAGCCACTCTTCTGAAGATGTGCTAAACCACTGGATTGCTTATCCATTCACTTATCAACATGACATTGAATGCCCTAACTCAGCCTCTATTTCAGCCAATTAGGATATTGCAGTACAGCAAGAAAAATTCCCTGTGCTCGTGGGGGCAAGAGACAGATAATAAACAATAAACATGATGTGGTATGCTAGAATGGAATAAAATGAACAACACCAGATAAGGTAATGTGTTTGGTAGTGCTAGATCATTTTACCTCAAATATTTCCCCTCCCCACATTCCTTCTCTATCTTCTGAAATCCTAGTAACCTCTAAAGTTTGGAAATAAAAATTGACTCCCCAATGTAGCTTCCTTGAATTCACCACGCCCCTGAAAATGTGATCCCTCCCTGCAGTCAATCCCCAAAGCACATTGCAGTTACTCACAACTAACCCCTATAAGCCATGTTATGTGTTTTTATTCTATTTCCCCTTTGCAAATATCTTATTTTCCTTACTAAACAGTAAAATACACGTGGTTAGAAACTGTCTAGATTTTTGTCCCACAAGACAATCATTTTTGTTCCCCAAGTTATACTTTACTATAGTTCTGAGGAATGAAACCCCTATGTATGAAGACAACTTTCAGAACTCCAAACCATTATAAAAGCAAATAGAACACAATATTATTGTCTATATTCATTGTACTGTGCCTATTACTTTACAACTAATCACAAGTTTTTATGCTTTAACAACATCTGTCCCATCCCTCCAATCCCCATCCTGTTGTAACCATCATTTTATTTGTTTTTATGAATTTGACTTTTTTATATTCCACACATCAACAACATCATATAGTACTTATTTTTCTCTGTTTGATTTATGTCACTCAGCATGATATTCTCAAGGTCCATCCTATTATTACAAATGGCAGGATTCCCTTTTTCCTCATGGCTGAATAATATTCCATTAAATATAAATACCACATCTTCTTTACCTATTCATCCCATTGATGGCCAATTAGGTTGTTTCTTGGTTATTGCAAATAACACTGCAATGAACATGGGAGCGCATACATCTTTTCACTGTCCAGTTTTCATTCCCTTTGGGAATATATCCAGAAGTAGAATTGCTAGATCATATAGCAGATCTGTTTTTAACTTTTTGAGGAACATCCCTATTGGTACTATAATCATCAAACTTGCCAAGAGATTAGAACTTAATTATTCCAATAACTAAAAATAATAACAATTTAATGTGACAGCGGTGCTAATTATCACTAGAATGGCAACATATTACAATATATAAATATAACAAATCAACACACTGCACACCTTCAATTTATGCAGGTGTATCAGTACCTTTAAACTAAATATATATATATATATATATATATATATATTAAAGATTTTATTTATTTATTTGACAGAGAGAGAGATCACAAGTAGGAAGAGAGGCAGGCAGAGAGAGGAGGAAGCAGGCTCCCTGCTGAGCAGAGAGCCCGATGCGGGCTTCGATCCCAGGACCCTGAGATCATGACCTGAGCCGAAGGCAGAGGCTTTAACCCACTGAGCCACCCAGGCACCCTAAACTAAATATATATTTTCAAGAAGCAAATAGACAATCAATTTGGTATCTGAGAGGCAATTAACTAAGAGATAGTATTCTTGGAAATCTAGTTTTTGTTCTGCCTCTACTAACTGCTTTTTTTGCATGAGTCATTTTTGTCTCCTAAGATATGAGGCCACCTCTCATAAAATAATATGGTTTTATGGTCTAGAAATTGCTAAATTGTGTTTCATGAAGTCCCAGTCTCAGAATAACTCAGAAATGACCTTGAGGGTGACAAAGCCTGGTTTCTGGATTCTCTCACTTTATTTATTTATTTTTTTTAGAGAGAGAGAGAGCATACATGTGAGCAGGGGATGGAGGGGCAGAGAGAATGGGAAAAAAAAGAACCTTAAACAGACCTGGGGCTTGATCTGTGGCCCTGAGATCATGACCTTAGCTTAACCAAATGAGTCACAGAGACAGTCCAGGTCTCACTTAATTTTTTTCTTTTTAATCAGAGCAACTCTATTTGTATATTTCTATGTTAGAACTTCGTGCAAGATGTTGAATAAAGTATTAACATGCAAAAAAAAAAAGAAATGAAAATGAATTAGGTATCTAATTCTCTTTACATATAAATGAATGTTCCACACATATGCATGGGGTCTGAAAGAATTCCTCCAACATACTTAGATTATCAATTATTTAAAATATAAATAAAATATAAATGTGTTATCTGAAAAGTTGTAAACATTAAAACATAACTATCCATGTGTAGACTTGCAGTATTTGATTTATTCATTTAACAAGCTAATCATCTAACTGGAGCCTTAGAGAACAGAGCCCAGGACACATGAGACTGGGGGCATGGTGGAAGGCAGAAAAAAGTGGGAAGAGCCCACCTTAGGTGGGGAACTTTGTCCCATAAAAGGAAGGAATCATTCTTCATTCATCCATCATCCGTATTATAAACCCCACAGAGAAAATGTATTCAGAAAACTACAATAAAAGTAGTCATCATTTGGGGCACCTGGGTGGCTCAGTTGGTTAAGTGACTGCCTTTGGCTCAGATCATGATCCCGGAGACCTGGGATCGAATCCCACATCGGGCTCCCTGCTCGGCAGGGGGCCTGCTTCTCCCTCTCTCACTCCCCCTGCTTGTGTTCCCTCTCTGGCTCTGTTCTCTCTGTCAAATAAATAAAATCTTTGAAAAAAAAAGTAGTCATCATTCAAAAGAGAAGAGCTACCACCTATGTCAAAACTGTAATAAGGTACGATGAGAAAATCCAATTTCATCTCCCACCCTGAGGTTCAGACCTGAAACTGCTAGGCTGCTCCTCTTAGAGTACGAAATTTGCTCTCAAACCTTCCTTTCTTAAGAACCACTCTCTACCTCTCCTTCCATTGGAAATCACAAACTCCAAGAAAAAAAACTTTTCTAAGTCCCCAGTCCATTTTTAATAGATATCATTTGATACTCACTAATGTAAAAATGGTTCTTTTAACATCTTGAAACATCTTGTAACATATCCAAAGGTGTTATCCTAAAAATAACAAAGATGAAACTCAAATCTCAGAGTCACCTAGAAGCACCTTTCTGCTTCCCACTTGATACTAGTAAGGGACTGTCTCTGGTATGCCAAAGCTTCATAGATGATTAATGTTATTTTGATTTGTAAGGTTTCCAGGTCACTTAGGAAATTTCTCAGCATTCACAAATTTTCTCTGAGACATCACTGCCATACTGGCCCACAAATATGTAATGTAGATTTATTTTAAATTGAATATGTGCCTGGAAGGGAAGTCAATTAAAAATGACAAAGTATATGGTTAAGAAATAAATGTTGAAAAATAAGATGAGACATTGCTTGGATAATCAAGTTACCTAGAGGTATCTGTTTAAGCAACCATCAAATTGCTGGAGTCTACATTTGTAGCAAATACTAGACAATATCTAAGTCAGATGTGAGATCTTCAGTGAAGATTAAAGTGAACATATAGTAAATTTTATTTTATTTTTTTTTAAAGATTTTATTTATTTGACAGAGAGAAACATAGCCAGAGAGGGAACACAAGCAGGGGGGGTGAGAGAGGGAGAAGCAGGCTTCCCGCCGAGCAGAGAGCCGGATGTGGGACTCAATCCCGGGTCTCCGGGATCATGACCTGAGCTGAAGGCAGTCGCTTAACCAACTGAGCCACCCAGGTGCCCCTGTAGTAAATTTTAAATACTGAGGACATTAAACAGTCTCACTGTCTCTTACTCTCTCCCTCTTTCACACACACACACACACACACACACACACACACACACACTCTGCTGTCACTAGATGTGGGGCTCTACCTAAGTGAGTTACTGTCATAGTCTGAATGTGACCCTAAGTTCTCCAGTGGTTTTTCATAGTGGAGTAATGGAGGTAGTGTGAATTCCAAAATCAGGTGTGTGATGTCTGACTAGTCATTTCAGCTCCACACTGTTAAGTGTGTCAAATACAACAGAGTGTATTTTAGGCTGGTCAATAACATATAAATGTGTGAAAACTAATTACTAATATGACATTAGTGGAATACTGATAGGCACAATGCTCACATATGCACACACATGAATAAATACATTTGTCTTATTTATTACACAGGTTAAATACAAGACAATAGACCCCAAATAGAGGCACTTATGCTAAGCTCCTTGTCACCAAATTGAGACTTAATTAACAGTTTTGGCTGTGCCAAAAATGGAACCTTAAACCAGTTAGTCAGAAGTTTCCTGATTCTCAACAGTAATTTTAAAAATCTTCCTGATATACCCCTGTTATTCCCTAGAGAAAAGTGACCTTGCCATAACTAATACATTCTCTCACCTAGTATAATTTCCTTGTTTCCACTCCATTCAGCCTATAAAAGATTCATTTTCTACAACTCTTCTGGGCTCCTTTCTCTCTGCTATAGATTGGATGCTGCACAAATTTTGAATCATTGAATAAACCCAAAAAGATCTTTATTCAATTGAATTAAACTGAATTCAATTGAAATTTGTTTTTAATGCACATAGTTTGATTTATTATTTAATAAATATAAGTTAGAATATTATTTATTATTTTTGAGAGAGCTACAACTCCTAAATCTTGAAAGAAAAAGAATGGAATTGTTTTGGCTAGAGGCAGGGCTTTATCCCTATAGAAGCCACTTATCTGAAGACCAGTTCAGGAGATAGAATTTCTTGGTTATTCCCAAATCTATCCAAATAAAACTTCAGAATATTATGTTTGTCACCAGAAAAGAAACCATGTATATAATAGTTAACCTCTGTGATTACTTTACAATATTATTTGTGATTTCTACTGATAATGAACTACTTGCTCATTATCAACACTAATATGACAATGAATATTTTTGTTATTTTAAAATAACAGACCAATATCTCTGATAAATGAAAATCCCACAATGAATATCATTCTCAATGGGGGAAAACTGAGAGCTTTTCCCCTAGATCAGGAACAGACAGTGATGTCCACTCTCACCACTACTGTTCAGCATAGTGTGGTAGAAGTTCTAGCTTCAGTAATCAGAAAACAAAATGAAATAAAAGGCATTCAAATAGGCAAAACAAACAAACAAACTCACTCTTTGCAGATAATATGACACTTTATGCAGAAAACTCAAAAAAACTCCACCCCAAAATTGCTATAACTCATACAGGAAATCAGCAAAGTGACAGGATATAAAATCATTGCACAGAAATCAGTGACATTTCAAAACACTAACAATGAGACAGAAGAAAGAGAAATGAAGGAGTTTATCCCATTTACAACTGCACCAAAAACCACAAGATACCTAGGAATAAACCAAACCAAAGAGGTAAAGGATCTGTACTCAGAAAACAATAGAAAACTCATGGAAGAAATTGAGGAAGACACAAAGAAATGGAAAACACCCCATGCTCATGGGTGGAAGAATCAATATTGTTAAAATGTCTATACTCCCTAGAGAGGTCTAAAGATCAAAGCAATCCCTATTAAAATACCATCAACTTTTTTCACAAAGCTGGAACAAGTAATCCTAAATTTGTACAGAACCAGAAAAGACCATGAATAGCCAAAGAAATGTTGAAAAAGAAAGCCAAAACTGGTGGTATCATAATCCCAGACTTCAGTCTCTATCACAAAGCTGTAACATCAAGAGAGTATGGTACTGGCATTAAAAACAGACACTTATATCAATGGAACAGAATGGAGAACCCAGAAATGGATTCCCAACTCTATAATCAACTAATCTTTGACAAAGCAGGAAAGAATATCTAATGGAAAAAAAAAATCTCTTCAATACATGGTGCCGGGAAAATTAGACACTTCTATGCAGAGGAATGAAACTGGACCATTTCATTACACCATACACAAAAAATCAAAATGGATGAAAGACTCAATGTGAAACAGTAATCCATCAAAATCTTAGAGGCAAATATAGGAACCACCTTTGCAATCTCGGCTGCAACAGCTTCTTTCTATGCATATCTCCAAAGGCAAGGGAAGCAAGGGCAAAAATGAACTATTAGGACTTCATCAAGATAAAAAGCTTTTGCATAGCAAAGGAAACAGTCAACAAAACTAAAAGGCAACCTATAGAAGGGGAGAGGATACTTTCAAATGTCTCATCAGATAAAGGGCTAATATCCATGATCCGTAAAGAATTTACCAACTCAACATCCAAAAAAGAAATAATCCAGTCATGAAATGGCAGAAGACATGAAAAGACATTTCTCCATACAGGACCTATGAATGGCCAACAAATGAAAAGATGTTCAACACACTTGGTATCAAGGAAATACAAATCAAAACTAAAATGAGATACTACTTCACACCAGTCAGAATGGCTAAAATTAACCACTCAGGAAATTACATGTTGGTGAGGATGAGGAGAAAGGAGAACCCTTTTCTACTCTTAGTGGGAAGACAAGCTGGTGCAGCCACTCTGGAAAAGAGTATAGAGGTTCTTCAAAAGGTTGAAAGTAGAGCTATCATTTGACCTATGGATTGCACTATTGGGTCATTACCCCCAGAGATATAAATGTAGTGATCAAAAGGGCCACCTGCACCCCAATGTTTATAGCAGCAATGCCTACAATAGCCAAATTATGGAAAGAGCTCAGATGTCCATCAACAGATGAATGGATAAAGATGTATAAACACACACACACACACACACACTGGAATACTACTCACCCATCAAAAAAATCTTGCCATTTGCAATGATGTGGATGGAACTCAATGGAGGATGTTATGCTAAGTGATGTAAGTCAATCAGAGAAAAACAATTATATGATCTAACTGATATGTCAAATTTAAGAAACAAAACAGGTTATGGGGGAAGATAGGAAAAATAAAAAAAAGACAAAACCAGAGGAGACAAACCATAACAGACTCTTAAACCTAGGAAACAAACTGAGGGCTGCTGGAGGGGAGGGAGTGGAGGAATGGGGTAACTAATTGATGGACATTAGGAGGGCATGTGATGTAATGAGCACTGGGTATTATATAAGACTGATGAATCACTGACCTCTACCTCTGAAAACAATAATACATGATATGTTAATTGGATTTAAATATTAATTAATTAATTAATTAAATGTTAAGAGAAATGAGTCAAATTTACTATAAATTCTAGTCTAATTCTTTCATGAAGTAAAAAAAAGTCAAACAATAAAATTTCTATTTTTAGTGAAAAGTTAATTTCTATAAACATGCCAGTTAATAAATTTTTAAATAGGTATTCATTTATCAAAAAAATAAATAAATAAAATGGACCAGTTACACACATAGATAGCATGGAGGTTTTCAAGTCACTACTGAATGGCATCAACAGTTGTTTTCATAAGTAAATTACACAGGTCTTGATTTGCTCTCTACTTGACTACAATGTTCAAAAACAAATCCTGTAAGGACCACATTTTTAAGTATTTTAAATGGGAAAGATTAAAAACAATCAAATAAATATGAATTTGCACCGTTTCTTATTTCAGAAGTGTGGAGAATTTTACAAGAATTATTTTTTTTTAAGATTTCATTTATTTGACAGAGAGAAACACAGCTAGTGAGGGAACACAAGCAGGGGCAGTAAGAAAGGGAGAAGCAGGCTTCCTGCTGAGCAGGAAGCCAGATGTGGGGCTCAATCCCATGTCTCCAGGATCATGACCTGAGCCGAAGGCAGTCACTTAACCAACTGAGCCACCCAGGTGCCCTACAGGAATTATTAAAAAACAAAAACAAACAAAAATTTCTGAATATGTAATGTATCATCATATTGTTATCTCAATTGAAAATATAAATTAAGCCCAACATGTCTACATTCTATAATATTCATTTGGTATTCTACATTATTTCCTTTACATTTTATTGCTTGCAAGTCAGAGATAATTTAAGTACTTAAGAAAAATATAAGTCTTTTAGTTACTAGACCTCTTGAGCTTAAAATTATTTTGTTATATTTACAAGCAATTACAATATGACTACATAAGGAAATAATAATGAGAAGTCTGAGGATTTTTCCTTCTAGAAATTTAAAACATTTTGAAGCAAATTCTTCTTACTGGGAAATCCTACAACTTTTAGGAAGCAGAATAGCTTTCCTGACAATTTAGAAAATGGAAATTGGTCTTAATTTTACCTTTGATTTTATTTTATTCCATTTCAACAAGTATTTATTGAAAGTGCTAAAATTATTTAGCACTGTTTTCTTTTTTAAGATCTAATTAATTAGTTAATTAATTTGAGACGGAGCGAGAGTGAGAAAGAGAAAAAGAATGCACAGAGTGAGGGAAAGCAGGATACATGCCATCAGAGAGCCTGACATGGGGCTTGATCTCAGGACCCTGGGATCATGACTTGAGCCAAAGGCAGACACAACTGACTGAGCCAAGCAGCTGCCCCTAGCACTGTATTTTGAAAACATTAATTTGGCATGGCAGATCTGAAATTTCCTGGGTGAATTCCTTAACCTGTCACTTTCCTTTAACTCATCAATAATAAGTGATAACCTGCTGTTTGCAGATCATCAGAGTTACAATATAGTTGAGGGATGGATTAAAATGTTTTAAAAAGTTTTGAAAGAGTTCATAAAGAATATAAAAAAAATAAAATGTAGACTGTATTCATTGATAAAAGCACTATATTTCTTATATTTATTGAAGAGGTTTTCACAGGGGCTGATTGCTCTGGGAAGAGAAACATTGCTTTGAGAAGAAAGGCATCTTTAGAAGAAAAGGAGGGAATTTTGTGAAGTGAAGGGTGTTGGCAAATGGGGCTTAGAAAGCATGTCAAAGACCACAGCACACAACAGGAAGGAGGCAACCTTGCAGATGAAAAAAGTAAATGAGAGATCAGTGCCCCATTTAACTTGCATGACTTCAGAGTCTGGTGTCAGCACAACTTAGAGCCTACTTCTCAGTGGAGCTGCCACAGAAAGACATCTTGGAAGGACAAAAACCTAGAACCATATTTCATTCATCATTAATAGAACTGTATACAATGGAGAGACTCAAGCAAACTCAAATATAAATCCAGCAAAAAATATGCTGAATGCAAATATTATGTTTGTGTCTGGCCCTGGATTAGGTGACTAATACATACCATTTCCTTGAATCCTGACATAAACAACACATTTGTTACCATCACATTAAGTTAGAGACCTTTAATATTTAAGAAAACTGGAATAAACCCTGTAAATAAGTAAGAAAATCAGAATTCTCTAACCATTCTCCCCTTACTTTTTATATATTTATAGTTATCTTAAGAGCAGAATGGTATCTACCTAAGAACATTATTGTTTTTTCTAGTTCCATAGTTCTCAAACTTTACATAAAAATTATCATAAAATCATATATTCATCACTTTCTATGTTATACAATTTGTTCTTATCTGCAATTTGGAGAACACTCAACTTTTTCCATGGTGACTTTGGAACACAACAGAAGCTTGTGTCGCCATGATCATGAGAAATAAGCCTGTGCAACCC
Source organism: Spilogale gracilis (assembly GCA_004023965.1). Lineage (NCBI taxonomy): Eukaryota > Metazoa > Chordata > Mammalia > Carnivora > Mephitidae > Spilogale > Spilogale gracilis. The sequence continues at coordinate 192 of PITA01009671.1, read as the reverse complement.
ACAGAATGGGAGAAGATATTTGCAAATGACACTACAGACAAAGGGCTGGTATCCAAGATCTATAAAGAACTACTCAAACTCAACACCCAAAAAGAAGATGAACACATCAAAAAATGGGCAAGAGACATGAAGAGGCACTTCTCCGTAGAAGATATACAAACGGCTAACAGACACATGAAAAAATGTTCAGTG
>PITA01009670.1:18850-76206 GCA_004023965.1 Spilogale gracilis | reverse complement strand
TTTTTTTTTTTTTAAAGATTTTATTTATTTGACAGCGAGAAACACAGCCAGAGAGGGAACACAAGCAGGGGGAGTGAGAGAGGGAGAAGCAGGCTTCCCGCCGAGCAGGGAGCCCGATGTGGGACTCGATCCCGGGTCTCCGGGATCATGACCTGAGCCGAAGGCAGTCGCCCAACCAACTGAGCCACCCAGGCGCCCCTAGGGGGCAAGTTTATGATCAGGGAGGAAGAAAAGGAAAATATTTACATAAGCCCCATAATACAACTTTTTTAAAAATCAGAAAGAGATCCATGCTATATATAGAGAGACCCATGCTATATATATAAACTCTCTGATATAATCCAAATAGGGAATAGTCACAGAATACAGGGAAGTTAGAAAAAGGCAGTCAGATTGCAATTGAAACACGAAAAAGAATGAGATGAGCCATCTAAGATATCCTCCCGGGGCGCCTGGGTGGCTCAGTTGTTAAGCGTCTGCCTTTGGCTCAGGTCATGATCTCAGAGTCCTGGGATCGAGTACCGCATCGGGCTCCCTGCTCTGCAGACAGCCGGCTTCTCCCTCTCTCACTCCCCCTGCTTGTGTTCCCTCTCTCACTGTGTTTCTCTCTGTCAAATAAATAAATAAAATCTTAAACAAACAAACAAAAAAGATATCCTCCCAAGAGTGACATGCCCAAAATCTATCTGACACCTTATTATCAATCTAATGCAGAACACCTTCTTAAACATCGGGATATCACATAAAAAAATTCTCATCTGGAAGGCATCACATTAAATGTCAGCTTGTTAATATATATATATATATATATATATATATATATGACTTTTTTTTGTTCTATCTCCAAAGCCCTTTTGAAGGAGAATGGATGTTATATGCCCTATCAAACATGGTAAGTAACTAGCTTCACTTTATGAAAATCTAATTTTTCCTCTAATATTCTAAAAATATTTACTGAGTTCTATCATGAAAGTTTCAGTACCTTACCTACATCAACCCAATCTATCTAAATATGGTCTAATATAACCTCACCAACCTTTAGTGATGATGTCCATAAAACCAAATATGAAAATAAATAAATAATAGAGTAATAATACAGTTAAGATAGATATTTATCCTGCGGTGTACAATTCTGTTAGATTTATGTTTAAATTTTGGAGTTTCTTCTCTTAACATTCTAATTTCACTGTAAACTCTCTATTCTAGTTTTTATTTAGATTTTTATTTTTTTAATTAATTAATTTATTTTAGAGAGAGAGAGGACAGTGGGAGAGAGGACTGACACTGACAGAACCACAAGTAGACTCCCTGCTGAGAACAAAGCCCAGTCGTGTGACCTGAGCAGAAATCATCAGTCTGACAGTTAACCAACTGAGCATCCAGGAGCCCCTATTTAGATTTTTAAAGCCATTTAGATTTGGATTAAGATTTACTCTGTTGTAGCCTTCTCTTTGCATTTCCAATTTCCTGCAAAGTATGCCTTCATGTCCCCTGCTTTGCCTAGCTAGCATAGACCCATTTATACATCAGGTGTTCAGAAAGTATTCCTCAAATGAATGACTGAAAGTCCCTGAAAAGTTACCAAAAAAGAGAAAATACTGTCCCCAACAAATATTTTTATCCAGCATTTATGTGGCCAATTTCCATTTTGCTGAACGAGTGTGAGGAAACCATGCCTTGTTCTTTCACAGGTGCATTTAGGAAACGTTGATGGCTTAAAGCAGAGAACCACTGCTTTCTGTTTCCTTCCAGAAAACCCACTGCAGCCCTCACCACAGTGCCCTAACTTACAACAGTGAGTCTCCAGTTGACGTTTCCCTCTTTAGGTCCCCTTTAGATCAGTGAATCCAAAGGGAAAGAGAGGGGTGGCCCACTTCAGTGTGCATCCTACTAGGGACCTTGTTAGTAGGGAAGAGGTTCTCTTAGCACTTGTGATGTTGTCCTGGATTAAACCATGCTCCCTCATTTGCCCTCCTCCCCTACACTCCCCTTACCACTTCCTTTTGATGACATTTATTGAAGAAATGCTTTAGAAGTCTGGGCTCTAGTACGCAACAATCTCAAGTTTGAATCCTAATCTACCAACGGTGACCGTGGGCCATTGAATTTCTCTAAACCTCAGTGTCCCCAGCTGTGAGACGGGGTTAGTAATTACTGCTGTGAACATTAAATGATACACTTCATGGAAAGTATGGAGCCCGGTAAGTGCTCCATTAGTTGTGTTAGTTATCATTAGGACCTGTCAGACTCTAATTTAAGTGTTGATCATTGGGGCGCCTGGGTGGTTCAGTTGGTTAAGCGACTGCCTTCGGCTCAGGTCATGATCCTGGAGTCCCCAGATCGAGCCCCGCATCGGGCTCCCTGCTCAGCAGGAAGCCTGCTTCTCCCTCTCTCACTCCCCCTGCTTGTGTTCCCTCTCTTGCTGTGTTTCTCTGTCAAATAAATAAATAAAATCTTTTTTAAAAAATAAATAAATGTTGATCATTACCTCTATTTTGGATTCAAAAGGCAATCTAAATATAAAGTCAGTTCTTATTCTGATTCAGAACAGATGATTGAAAAGGTTCTAAGTTTAAGATAAAAGGACTAATCAGATCAAAGGGTAACAAATAAAACATTAAAATCTATTATCAGCTCTGCTACTAACTAGCTGGATAATCTTAAACTTTTGGCTTTCCGTTGTAAAACACAGAGAAAAGCATAATTTTCTAAGGAGGTGCATACAGATTTAATCACAAAGAAAGCAATCACTTATATATGGTAAATTTTGAGGTAACATGATGAACTTTCATACTTTTTTAAATCAAGAAAAATAATATATCATGATATATTTATTCCATAGGTATTCCTTCTTTTTTTTTTTAAGATCTATTTATTTATTTTGAGAGAGTGTGTGAGTGGTAGGGGGATGGGTTAGAAGGGGAGGGAGAGAGAATCTCAAGCAGACTCCCCAGTGAGCTGGAAATCTAACATAGGACTCGATCCCATAATCCCGAGATCATGACTTGAGTCAAAGCCAAGGGTTGGACACTTAACTGACTGGGCCCCCCAAGCACCCTTCCCCAAGTTTTCTTGAACTCAATCTATGGTGAAGATTTAAAGAATATTTTGCCAGCATGTGATTTATTCTTAGATTGAGATGTGGTTAAATGTTAAGCATTTCACTCCCACCTACCAGAATAAAAGCTCCCCAAGCCCATCTCTTTATTTCACTTGTGTATCCCCAATACTGTGAGCAGTGCCTGGCATGTGGGAAGTCCTACAATACTTGCTCAGTTAGTGAACAAAAGGATGGTGGAACATGGTTCTTTATGAATGCAACCGGGCTCCTACCTTAGATTGCCTAATGTTTAGAAGTTGTTGGGTGACTTTCCATTTCTAAGCATTCTCTTCAATCCTCAGAGGGTTCACATCTCTAAAACCTAGTCACACAGACAAGATCTCATCAAGTCTTGGGTTTTTCTTGCTTGTTCATTTTATCCATTTACACTATGTATAAATTATAGCGCAATTTTAACAATAACAAGAAAAATGAGCATCTCAGGTTTTTAACTCTACAAAGTCAAAATCACTATTAAAAATAAACTTTTTGTCAAAAAAAGATGGAATTCCCTTATTCTAATAAACTGTCGTGACCTTTATTTTTACTGAAGTACCTTCTTGTTTGGGCAGTGCAAGACAACCCCCTACATGTTGCAAGGTTGCTAACATCAGAATTCTATTTTGTTTGAGATAAACTCTTCTTATAGATTCATCTCAAAGACAAAACATTTTGTTTCAGGCAGCTACTGATAAGCAGCCAGTTCTTTGTGCTCTAAACACTTTAAATAGACCTCAAACAATGAGATTTGTGAAACTGGAATGAAGCCTTGAAAAATACGAATAACAAAGGTAATTATGAAAAAAGATCAGCTGTACTAAGCATCCAATATTTTCTCCACACACTTTTATGTTTTTATAAGCTTAGGTTGCTTAGTAGGTTGAGTGACTGACTCTTGGTTTCTGCTTAGGTCATGATCTTGGGATCATGAGATTCAGCTCCCCATAGGGCTCTCCCTCAGTGAGGAGTCTTTTTGGTGTTCTCTCTCTCTCTCCTCTGCCCCTCCCCCCACTCACACACACATGCTCTCTCTCAAGTAAACAAATACATCTTTAATAAAATAAAATAAGATAAAACAAAATGAAATAAAAGTACTTACTCAAGGGACACCTGGGTGGCTCAGTTGGATAAGCGACCGACTCTTGATCTCAGCTCAGGTCTTGATCTCAGGGTTATAAGGTCAAGCTCCATGTCAATAAAATAAAAATAAAAAATAAGTTAAAAGTAATTTTACTCAAAACACTTCTTGCTTTAAGTTTTCCCACCCCAAATATCTACTAAAACAAAAAAGTAAGTACTTTCATTTATTTATATTTCTATATCTATAAAAACCATAGAAAATACAGCATCCATATGCAGCATTATTTTTTAGAGGGAAGAAATATGTTCATAGTGGAATGTCTCTGATGTTTACATTAAGTAAGTATAGATACTAATCTCTCAAAGGGTCTGAAGACTTCCTTTCTGTCCTAGACAGAGTCCTCTGATTTAATATTTAGTTTGTTCATTAATCATCATAGTTCTGTGTTTAAAAAAAAAAGCCCAATATATTTTATAAGGCTAAATTGCTGGCTCCTTGCTTACTTAAAATATGGTAGAAGCAAGCATGAATGAATCATAGAAAATACATTTTAGTGATCAAAATATAAAAGATTAAAAACATATTCTGTTGATGTTAATAACACTTTCAAAGGGATCACAACCAATTCTGTCGGTCTCAGAAGTTCCTGTTTTGGCAGTTAAAAGAGAAGAACATGAAACATTTTGTGAATTTTTTCTTTGTGGATAATTAAATACAAGCCATGAGAAAACAAATGTACAGATGTATACCATATTTTCACCACTCTGAAGACTACAGTCATGTATTGGGAAATAAATATTCAAAAGAAACAACATTTGAACTATGTTTCAAACATGTTACTGGCTCTTCTTCTAAATTAATGTTTTTTGGTAATTTTATCAAGCTTAGCCCCTGTGTTCTCTTTTTTACTTGAAGTAACTGAATTTGGTTATCATCTTTCTTCTTCTAGGGAAGCCAAACCCACTGTCAAACAACCATGCACATTATTAAGGTGTCAGCGTCGTGGTGAAGTCTGGCTGTGTATGAGGGCATGGGACATTGCCCTTCCCTGGGCTTTCTCTTCATTCATAAATGACTGTCACAGAGAAATCGGTCCTGCTGGTTGCTATCACAAAAGAAACACCATTTCTCCTGGAGTCTGCAAGAATCTGTCTCCCCACTTCTCCACTGAAGACATACAAATGGCTGGGAGACACATGTAGAAGTGTTCATCATCATTAGCCATCATGGAAACTCAAATCAAAACCACATTGAGATACCACCTTACTCCAGTTAGAATGGCAGAGATTAACAAGGCATCTCCAACAAATGTTGGAGAGGATGTGGAGACATGGGAACCCTCTTACACTATTGGTGGGAATGTAAGTTGGTGCAGCCACTTTGGAAAACAGAGTGGAGATTCCTTAAAAAATTAAAAATAGAACTACCCTATGACCCAGCAATTGCCCTACTGGGTATTTACTCCCAAAATACAGATGTAGTGAAAAGAAGGGCCATATGTACCCCAACGTTCATAGAAGCAATGTCCTCAATAGCCAAACTGTAGAAAGAGCTGAGATGCCCTTCAAGAAATGGATAAAGAAGATATCCATATATACAATGGGATATTACTCAGCTATCAGAAAGGATGACTACCCAACTTTTGCATCAACATGGACAGGACTGGAGGAGATTATGCTAAGTGAAATAAGTCAGGCAGAGAAAGTCAATTATCATATGGTTTCACTTACTTGTGGAATATAAAGAATAACATGGAGGACATTAGGAGGAAAGGAAAAGTGAATTGGGAGAAAAATGGAGAACCATGAGAGACTGTAGACTCTGAGAAACAAACTGAAGGTTTCAGAGGGGATGAGGGTAGGGAGACGAGTGAGCCTGGTGGTGGGTATTAAGGGGGGCACATATTGCATGGAGCACTGGGTGCTGTATGGAAACACTGAATCTTGGAACACTGTATCAAAATTAATGATGTATTTTATGGTGACTAACATAACACACACACAAAGAATCTGTCTCCTTCTACTGGGTGTGGGAATTGACGTTCCTAAGTGGAAACTGATAGGTAACATTATGCATATATACATATACGTATGTATATGTGTACATATATATGTGTATATATATACACACATATACCCTAAATGTATATATAACAAATGTATATGTCATATATACAGTGCCATAAGGCTGAAAAAATAGGGAGACTTTGATATGGGGGAAGAGGGAGATCTGAGGCTAGCTTCCCTAATGAAGTGTGTGTACTGGGGGTGGGGAGTGGGCCTGGCAAGATGGCAGGAGGGAAAGTACTCCAGACTCAGGGAGCAGAGAGGAGGAGGCTTGGGGAGCTGGAGAAAGGGAATGAATGTCAGTGCAGCTGCATGTCAGCTGCGAAGCTGGTAGCGATGGAAGGGGAGATGAAGCTAGAAACACCGGCAATAGTTAGATCAAGAAAAGCTTTACTGTTTTTTTATCCAAGGAACACTGGGAAGACACTGAAGGGTAGAGAAGCGTATTTGTATATGCTGAAATCCTCACTCTGGCAATGGGGCAAGCAGGAGGGTCTGGGGCAGGTGGACAGTTGGGGGGAGCCTGGTTAGGTGTAGGAGAGTCCAAGTGGCGCTGGTGCTAAACTGAGGCCGGGGGCGGTGTCCACAGAAAAGGGCATACCCCCAGGCCATGAAAGTCACCATCATCTTGGAGAAAGCAGAAGCTTCAGAACAACCCTTAAAATGCTGCAAATTTCACACAATAAGGCTTTCTCTCACAATAGTGGAAAGCCTGCAGCTGTATGTCCTTAGTGTTTCCTCCATGTTTCTTCTCATTCTGGAGGAGTCCGTCAGCTCAGAGTGGGTGAGGGAAGGAAATCTGATGGGGAGCTTCCAGGCTAAGGCAGAGAAGGGAGGAATCTGAGGGGCAATGGAGAGATGTAGACATATCTTTTGGGGGGCTATCTTTCAACCCCCACATCCTGCATTAACCTTCACAGCCAATTCATCAGTAAGTCCTGGAGAACGTATCTTCAATTTGTAGCCATTGATCTTCATTGTGGTGAAGACGCTACTCTCAGCCCCCTCCCCACAGTTCATTCCCTATAAAGTATATGTAATCTCAAGAACCATATCACTTACCCACTTAAAAACTTCCAATGCATTTAGAACTCCCTTCGCACTTAGTACAAAATCCAGCATTATCCAGTCCCTGCTTCCTTCCCCAGCCATTCCTCCAGCTCCTCTGCTAACAGTGTTTCTAGCTATGCGGGCCTCCAAGTGGTCAGAGAGACTGCCTCTGGCTGCCTTGTGTAAGGGGTTCTCTGTTACCCTTTAACACAGCATCCTGTCCTTGACTTCCATAGCATTTCTCCATTTGCAATTTATTTCTGGGTTTAGTAGCTGTCCCTTCACACTAGACTGAACCCCACAGAGGGAAGAACAAAGCCCCTCTTATTCAGCTCTATATATCTATAGATTGGCTGAGCACACGGTAGATGCCCAATAAACAACTGGTTAAACAAACAATTGAGTTAATTAATGGTTCCCACTGCTTACAGAATTAAGAATAAAACTTGGCTGGTATTCCAGGTCCCTGGCCTCTAGCTATGCCCCCCTCCCCCAGCAACCCCAAACCCCTATTGCCTATCCTGCCTCATCTGCTACTTCTTAGTGGGAAGTTCAAGCTCCTACAGAATTCCGTCTTCTTATCTTCCCACTTTGATTCATGCTGTTTTCTCCTTCAGGAATGTCTATTCCCTCCTTCAGCTTACTACATCCTGCTTGTTTTTTCTAGCCAAGATGAAATCTCTCCTCCATGAAGCCCTCCTGACATCACCTCTACCTACATTATTCTCTCCCACCTTTGTTCTCTTCTAACTGCTTTGTACCACAATTCCAGGGGTTCAAATAATTCTCATTTATACCTCCAGCTGGACTAAAGAAGAGTAACTCTCTGTTTTACCCTCCTTCAAACTGACATAGGAATTGAGAGAATGCAATGCCCGAAGCCAGCTGGCTACTGGTTCTTTCCTAGTCTCAGTTCTCTCCACAACTAGTCATATGACCTGGGGAACTTCACCTCACCTCTCAGTTTATATTCTTCCTGTGTAAGATAAGGGGATGGACCCTATTATTTAAAGTCTCCTTGGAGCACTTGGGTGGCTCAGTTGGTTAAGCGTCTTGTCTGTGGCTTGGATCATGATCCCAGGGTCCTGGGATCGAGTCCCATGTCGGGCTCCCTGCTCAGCCAGGGAGACTGCTTCTCCCTCTGCCTCCACTGCTCCCCTGTTTGTGTTCGATCTCTATCTCTCTGACAAGTAAATAAATAAAATCTTTAAAAAAATAATAATAAAGCCTCCTTTAGCTTAAGATGCCAAGATTTTATCAATCCATTTTAATAAATCCACTTCAGAAGCAGATGTAGAAATTAAGTTAGTTATTACATAAGGAATGCGGAAAAGTGCTGGGCCCTGAGAAAGCCCTCAATACTAAGTTGATGGTTACTTCATTTTTTCCCCCAGCAGGAAAATGAAGGTTTAGCAATCTGAATAAAGTAACCCAAGTCAACAGCTACTAATGACAAAGCCCACAACCTCCAGTTTGAAAAAAAAAAAATCCTGCTTTCCCCCTGCCTCTGGGATAATCACAATCACCCTACATATACTTTACACACAGGGATTTTAGTTTATAAAGCTTTTCATAATCATCTCATTTCACCTGTGTACCAACCACACGAAGCATGCATTATTATATTATTTTTCACGGGAGGACAGTAAAGTTCAGAAGGGCTGAATCACTTGCTGAAGGTCATAAACTAGTGAGCAGGGAAATGAGAACCACACCTGAGAACTGAGCCACCAAGTCGTTTCTAATACGCCACACTGCATTGCTGCAAGGTACAATTAATGAACTTTGTTATATCACGTTTCTTTTTTTTCTAATATTTTATTTTATTTTGAAATAGGCTCCATACCCAGCATAGAGCCCAACACAGGGCTTGCATTCCTGACCCTGAGATCAAGACCTGAGCTGAGATCAAGAGTCAGATGCAGGGGTGCCTAGGTGGCTCAGTTGGTTGAGCGACTGCCTTCGGCTCAGGTCATGATCCTGGAGACCCAGGATCGAGCCCCACATCAGGCTTCCTGCTCTGCAGGAAGCCTGCTTCTCCCTCTCTCAGTCCCTCTGCTTGTGTTCCCTCTCTAGGTATGTTTCTCTCTGTCAAATAAATAAATAAAATCTTTAAAAAAAAAAAAAAAAGAGTCAGATGCTTAACTGACAGAGCCACCTGGGTGCCCCAAAGTTTTTATTTTATTTTTTAAGCAATCTCTACAGCCAGCATGGGGCTACATAACTCACGACCCTGAGTCTAAGCGTTGCACACTCTACCACTGACCCAGCCAAGGCACCTGTGTTCAAACACGGTTTTGCCAATAAAAAATCTAAGCTAAAAAATATACCAGTAGGTTGTTGATGGTAAACTTAGAAAACCTCAGAGCAATTACTTGATGGATTTAAGTGACAGTTTCTGTTATTCCACCCTCGTGTTCTTCCCAGAGACGCCCAGGCCTCGGTGCATGTGCGGTTCTCATCAATACTAACGTGGCTCATAAACGCCAGCTCATCACATCAAACATACCTGAAAGCACTCAACCATTTAAGAGGCAGAAACTTCCGAGAGTCAGGCACAAGTAGTCATGTGACCAGGCACCCCGCTAGCCACTGAGACCGTCTGCTGACAGAATGTGGAAACTTCATCACTTAAGCTATTTTCCCCCCTAAACATCTTTGAAGTTTGGGAAGATCCAAAAAAGATGCATTTCAGGTTCTCCTCCAAGTCAAAAGTGAAGGTTGGCAAGCTTCTATGGCTTGTTTACTTTTTAAAAGCTAAAAAGGATTTGTATTTTCAGACTCTTTCACCAGAGCAAGTTTAGACCAAAGAGCAAATTTCCAGGAAGGTCACCTTTCTCAATTTGAGTCAAACTGTGAGAAGAGGACTGGACCACAAGGCCCAGGACACCGGTTCTAGTTCAAGTTCTGCTGTTGACACTGACAAATCCCTTAAACTCGAGCCTCAGTTTTCCCTGCTCAAAAAAGAAAACAGATTAAAAATAAACAGAAAAAAATACCTGTCGGCCCGGCTTCAAAGGGGCACCATGAGATACTGTTTGTGAAAGTATTTTGCCTCCATAAGGGATTACTATTACCGCTCCCAAAAGGTGAACCTGAGAAAAATGCCCCTATTTGGAAAGTATGTGTGTATATTCTGCCACCTAGTGGCAAAATAAAGAAATTATTTTAATTTTGCTCCTAATATTAACAGAATGAATCTTGTTGATATTTTTAGAAACTTTGAACCAATCCTCTCAACGTATGAAAATTTTCATCAACCTTTACTGATTCTATCAATGTTACATCACTGAGGCAGCATAAAAAGGTAATCAGATACAGAATGACAACTAATTTCCTTGAACTAAAATTTATGACCCATCCAACATCACATTTTTTCATGTCAGCTTTTTTCCCCCCAGCATATAGTCATTTACTGTGAGAGTAGTTATCAGGGGCTACTTTTCCAGGGCTACAGAAGGCCACCAACCAAGGTTCCTGCTTGTAACGTTGCTTACATGATAGTGGCAGAGACAACCAGCTAAATACAAATGTTAAAAAAAAAATAAAAAATAAAATAAAATAAATATATAAATGTTTTTTTTAAGATTTTATTTATTTATTTGACAGAGAGAGAGATCACAAGTAGGCAGAGAGGCAGGCAGAGAAAGAGGAGAAAGCAGGGTCCCTGCTGAGCAGAGAGCCCGATGTGAGGCTTGATCCCAGGACCCAGAGATCATGACCTGAGCTGAAGGCAGAGGCTTTAAACCACTGAGCCACCCAGGCGCCCCTAAATATAAAATATGTTAATTGATAATGAGTTCTGTAAGAAGAAACAAAGCAGAGTAGGGGGAACGGAGAGTGACTGGCAAGGCAGTACCTGTTCAATTTCGATAGGGTTATGAGGAAAAGTCTCTCAATAAGAAACCTAAAGGAGATGAAAAAGGAAACCATGCTGAAATTTGTGGGGGCAAGAGTATTTCAGGATGAGGGAACAGAAGGTGCAAAATCCTGAAGGTGGAACAAGTTTGATGTGATTGAAGAACAGCAAGGAGGCCAGTGGCACAGAGAGTAAGGGGGGTGGAGGTGAAAGGTTGGAGAGGTGGTCCCCAAGTTGGTATAGGTCGTGGTTAGGAATTCACCTAATTCACCTACTGGGATCTCTTGATTTCAATGGGAAGGCACTGGAGGGTTTTGAGTCATGGAATGACCTAACCATCCCGAGTAACCCTCTAACAAACAAAATAAAATACCAAATAACCTGACAGACAAGTTTAATGGAATGCCTGGGGAGAAATGTTTCCCATAAGAACATAAATTTCTCGCAACATTTATAAAAACAGCTCTTTTAAGGGAACTTACAGGGGTTAGGGTATAGAGGAAGAATACATAGCATCTTTACACTGAAATAAGTCAGGAAAGCCAAAGTTATTTTTACTCAGGACTGTCTCAAAAAAAAAAAAAAAAAGAGCTTTGGTAACAATGGTGCATAAATTCTAAAGACTCTCTTCAATGCAGAAAATATTTACTGAATGTCCACTACTGGCAGGTCATCTGGCAAGTTCAGTTTGGATGACAAGACAGGGCTCTAACCTTAAAAACACTTACAAAACATCTGAGGAGATTAAAACACATGCACATAAAAGACAACTCAAAGCAGTGTATAAATGCGGAAGGGGAGCTCGTGCCAAGGCTACGGGTCATGGGAGAAAGGGACGCATGTCACGCAGGAACTAGGGCAGAGAAAATAGGGCAGGGCCAGGGTCTAGGAGGTCCAGGTGGCCTGGGGCTAGGACAAAGCCCAAGAAAGTCAGGAAGCTACTCCTAGGATTAGAGTCGCACAGATTTTTTTGAACGGGAAGAAACTCATCACAAGAAAAGAAAATTTTGTATGTATGGTGACGGATGTTAACTAGACTTATTGTGGGATCATTTTGCAATACACCAACTTGGTCACTGACTGATTGGTTCGATTTATGATTTTTCAATGCAGGAAACACACTTTGAAATTTGAATTGTGATCTTTTCCCAGCTGCTGTTATGCAGTACGATGGCTCTTGTGATGCTGGGCAGCGGGCCACAAGTCGGTCAGCCACATGATCACGAGGGTTCACAACCAACACATCTCCAACTACACTGCATCCGTACAACCATCCTGGTTTTCATTTTCAGTACAGTATTCATCAGTTACCAAAGATATTTAACACATATATGAGAAAACAGGTTTTGTGTTAGATGATTTTGCCCAACTGTAGGCTGATGGAAGTGTTCTGAGCACGTGTAAGGTGGGTGAAGCTAAAGCTACAATGTTTAGCAGGTTAGGTGTATTTAACACATTTTGACTTATAATATTTTTGACTTGGGATTATTTGGATAAAATCCCATCCTAAGGTGAAGATCTATATGCAAATATTGAATTATTATATTGTACACTGAAACTAATACAATGTTGTATTATAAGAAGAAAATGGGAGAGGATTGACTCTATCACTGTTATTTTACAAAAGAAGAAAATCTGATCAATACCTACTGGTTAGGGGCACCTGGGTGACTCAGACGGGCATCTGCCTTTGGTTCAGGTTGTCATCTCCAGCACCTGGGATTGAGCCCCGCATTGAGCCCCACATTGGACTCTACTGGTTAGTGACAGATTGGACCTAGAACTAAAGCTGTTGAGTGTCAGTCCATTGCTTTTGCACATCACCACCAGGAAAAAAACAGCGAGCTTATGGAATTCTTAAAATTACTAGCCAAGGTTCGAATGGAGCCTCATGGGACCACATGGCCAGTGTGGTAGTTAGAAGGATACAGACCTAGGAGCAAGGTAGAAAGAAGTAATTAGATGGAGGATAACAGAAAATATATATTGGTCCCTGCCAATGGTTCCTGGCACAGAGTTCCTGAAACCCTTGTAATTTCCCAAGTGATATGAGCACTAGGAGCATCTTTTGTTCTAATACCTGGTCTTTGACCCTGGTTCTTGACACAGGGCTCCTGAAATCCTTGTAACTTCCTGGGTGATACGAGTGTCTTTTGTTCTAAGGAGGTGGCTCTTGGTGTGCCTCTGGATGAAGGCTGGGCACTGGAAAGACTAAGACATGATTAAAAGCTTGGAACTTTCAGCCCACTCTCCATTCTCTTAAGAAGGGCTGAAAATAGAGTTAATGATTAGTCATGCCTAAGGATGAAGCCTCCATAAAAATCCCCTAAGTAGAGGCACCTGGGTGGCTCAACTGGATCAGTATCCAGCTCTTAATCTCAGCTCAGGTCTCAATCTCAGGGTTGTGAGTTCAAGCCCCGTGTTGAGTTTCATGCTGAGCATGGAAACTACATTAAAAAAGAAGAAAAAAAGAAAAGAAAATCCCTAAAGTATGGGGTTCAGGGAACTTCCAGACTGGTGAACACATGAGATGTTGGGGGAATGGTGTGCCTGGAGAGGTTATGGAAGCTCCCCACCCCTTCCCATACACCTTGCCCTGTGCATCTTCTCCATCTGGGTGTTCTATCTTTTGTCCTAATTCTTTTACAATAAGCCAGGAAATGTAAGTAAACTGTTTCCTTGAGTTCTGTGAGCCACTCTAGCAAATTAGTCAAACCCAAAGACAGGGTTGTGGGATCCTCTGATTTACTGCCAGTCTAGAAGCACAAAAAACTACCTGAGCTTGTGACTAGCATCTGAAGGACAGTCTTCTAGGATTGAGCCTGTAACCTGTAACCTCCTGTCAGCAATTGAGTTATTCCCAGGTGTTTGCTATTGTTAACTGTGCTATTATGAACATTCTCTACATGTCTTGCTATAGACGTGCTGGGGTTTCTTTTGGGGATAGTGAAGTACATGAATTTTCAATTTCAGAAAATAATGCCAAACTCTTTCCCAAAGTGGCTGCACCACTTTAGGTTCTCTCCAGACTCGTTTTAACTTAATCACCTCTCTGAAGACCGTGGACCTAAATACAGTCTCATTTTGAAGTACTGAGGGTTAGGACAACATATGAATTTTGCAGGGTGGGGGTGTTACGAGATTTAGCGTTAACACCTTCTATTCTTTATTTACTAAGAGTTGATATATGAATGGATGTTCGATTATATCAAATGGGTTTTTTGGGGGGAATCTATTGGTAAGATTGTGTTGTTTTCCTCTTTTCATCTGTTAATGTGATTATTATTTTCACATATGCTAATTTTAATGTTTAGTATATGTGAGTATACTGTATTTAAACTTAATTTAACACTCTTCTTTCAGGTTTACCCCGTTACCATATGAAGGGTGGCAGAATATTCCACCCTAAAATATGTCCCTTTGGTGTATGGATTGGTTTGACTTATATGCATTGAAAAACAGCAAATTCGGGGAGAGGTTTTTTCTAAACTTCCTATATCGGCCCAGAGACAGATCCTCCAAAAGGAACTCAGCGTCATAAATCTCCTCTCCAGGAGCTTCATCAGCCAGGGAGAATGGGCTCAAACCACAGGAAAAGAGACCAGAAGCCAACACCAAACCCTGACAAATTTTATCACAAGCTATCACACTCACATCTATTCTGCCCAGGGCTGGTTCATCTTTCCTAAAAATCAGTTATTCTTCCCTAAATGGTCTACAATCCCCCTCCCCCTTCCTTGTTAAGATGATATTTACATCTAAATTCAAAGCCAGCGGCACCTGGGTGGCTCAGTCAGTCCTAAGTGTCTGCCTTCAGCTCAGGTCATGATCCCCAGAGTCCCAAATGGAACTCTGGCATAGGGCTCCTTGCTTGCCTGGAAGCCTGCCTCTCCTTTTCTCACTCCCACTGCGTGTGTTCCCTCTCTGGCTGTGTTTCTGTCAAACAAACAAACAAACAAACAAATAAAATAAATTCAAAACCACTTTAGAGAGTTACTCATTTTCCCCTGGGTGTTCTCCATGGATATATGGGGCATGCGGTGCTAATGAACTTCTGTCAATCTTTTATTACAGGGGTCTCAGCTAAAAACCCAGAAAGATAGAGAGAAAATCATTCTCCCCAATATCTATAATCGGCACAAAGCAAGAAGATTTTCTAATTTGTGTAAAATAAAAACCTACTCCTGAATTTGGTAATCTTTTAAACATTTTTTTTTACATAGTTGAAGTGTGCTATCCTGAAAAAAAATTTTTTCTTTAAGCAAAAATTGAAATCCATGGACATGTCCCCCTCCTTTCTATTTTTCTTTCTTTCTT
Source organism: Spilogale gracilis (assembly GCA_004023965.1). Lineage (NCBI taxonomy): Eukaryota > Metazoa > Chordata > Mammalia > Carnivora > Mephitidae > Spilogale > Spilogale gracilis. The sequence continues at coordinate 60,733 of PITA01009670.1, read as the reverse complement.
TCTTTCTTTTTTTTAAAGTTTATTTTTAAGTAATCTCTATGCCCAGTGTGAGGCTCGAACTTAAAACCCCTGAAAAAAGATCAGGAGTGGTATGCTCTACTGACTGAGCCAATCAGGTACCCCTCCTTTCTACTTTCTATTGGGTTTTAAACATGGGGTGCAAGGGTGCCTGGGAGACTCAGTTAGTTAAGCATCTGACTCAATTTCAGCTCAGGTTACGGACTCAGGGATCAATCCTGGCATTGGGCTCTTGAGCTCAGAGTAGAATCTGTTTCTCTCTCCCTCTCTCAAAAAAACAAGTCTTCTAAAACAATATGGTGCAATGATCAGAGGAAGCCCAAGAGTTGATCCAGGAAAATAATATAATAATTTACTATTGGTATCTGTTGTATCCCTAAAAATGTATGCAATATAAAACATTCTGCTTTTTTGTATGTCCTTTTTTCTCCAATCCTTTATTATGAAATTTTTCAAATAGCAAAGATGAAATAAATTTGGGTACCAGTATATAACTATCTACCATTCCCATTAACATCTGTGTATACTTGTTTTACCACATACTTATCAATTCCTCTACTGATCCATAAATCATCTAATTTTCTGATGCATTTCCAAGTAAATTTGATAAATCATTACTTTTCCTCCTAAATACTTCAACTTGCATAGTTGACTAGTGTCAAATATTTTTAGAGCTTTAATTACTTTTGATATGAATTTATACACAATAAAATGTTCCGATCTTAAATGAACATTCATAGAATTCTAACAATATGCCTGTGTCACACTGAACTCCTTCAAGATACAGAACATTAACATTACCCAGGAAGGTTTCCTCATGCCCTTCCTGCTCATTTCCTACCGCACCAAAACAGAAGCAACTATTTTTGTTTTTCATCCTTCTTCCTGTTCTACAATTTCATTCATCATTCTGCTTTTTTTTTTTTTATTTTATGCATGTATGTACTTATTTATTTTACCAGGAGACAAATGCAGAGATAATTTAATTTGATTGGATTTATGATGCTTTATCTGCACTCTCCAAGAAAAGCTGAAGTGGGTATGTTAGTCATCATAATTCTGCTTTTATTTATTTATTTATTTATTTATTTATTTATTATTTATTTATTTGAGAGACAGAAACACAGAGTAGGAGTGGTCAGGGAGGGGCAGCAGGAGACGGAGAAGCAGATGCCCCACTGAACAGAGGCACAGGGAGCTCCAAGCAGGGCTTGATTTCAGGACTCTGGGATCATGACCTGAGCCTAAGGCAGATGCTTAACCAACTGGGTCACCCAGGCACCCCATCATTCTGTGTGAATCAGTAGGAAGGTAGTCAAATCACTACATCTAAACTTTTTATTAACATAAGCCATTTGTTAACTTTCACATCTAACAGGAAGGATGAAACTTGGAGGAAAAACTTTCATTTACAAAACCATGGCAAATCTTTTATTTTTTTAAGATTTGCTTATTTTAGAGAGAGGAGAGAGAGAGAGAAGGGGTTAGGAAGGGGCGCCTGGGTGGCTCAGTTGGTTAAGCGACTGCCTTTGGCTCAGGTCATGATCCCGGAAACCCAGGACTGAGTCCCACATTGGGCTCCCTGCTCGGCAGGAAGCCTGCTTCTCCCTCTCTCACTCCCTCTGCTTGTGTTCCCTCTCTGGCTGTGTTTCTCTCTGTCAAATAAATAAAATATTTAAAAAAGAAAAAAAAAGAGGGGGGGTTAGGAAGAGGGAGAGAGAATCTTCAAGCCAACTCCTTGCTGAGCCTAGAGCCTGACGCAGGGCTCAATCCCACAACCCTGAGATCATGACCTGAGCCTAAACCAAGAGCAAGATGCTCAACTGACTGAGATACCTAAGCACCCCAAATTTTCTATTTTTAAAATGAAATTGTGGTATAAGAAAAAGTAAATATTTGGCTTTTGTTCCACTTCCTGGTGTAGAGTTCCTAAAACCCTTGGATTCTCCAGAGTGATGAGTATCTTTTCTGTGGTAATATGATGGGTCAAGGTGGGGCCTCCAAGAAAGCTCTAGGACAGGGGACTAGCCATAAGAAAACCCAACCAGGTAACCAAAGGTTTAGAACTTTTAGCCCCACCTTGCTGATCTCCAGGGAGGGGAGAGAAACCAGGAGATTGAACTCAGTTACCAACGGCTGATGATTTAATCAGATATGCCTACGTAATGAAACCTAGATAAAAGCCTATAAATGCTGGGATCCAGCAGCTTCTGGGTTGGTAAACACAATGATGGGCTGGGAAAGGGGGTATGCTCTGGGACAGCAGGCAGTCTGCACACATACTCCCTCTCCCACCATACCTTACACTATGCATCTTTTCAATTTGAGTGTTCCTGAGTTTTATCCTTTATCATAAACTGGTAAGCATAATAATGTATTTTACCTGTGCTTTGTAAGTCATTCTAGGGAATTACACTGAGGGGGTTGGCAGAGTTTCATGGAAACCCCTAAATTTTAATTTGCTGTGCCAAAGTGTGGGTATCTAGGCTTCTTATATACTCACTATTAACAATGGCTTAAATTTCTGCTTCTTGGTTATGTTTAAATAGGAATATGGCCCATGACCATAACCTATGCACTTGGTGCTACCTTCATCTTATAAATGTCAGTGTCAGAGCACTATATAAAGTAAGTGAGGTCTAGGGGCGCCTGGGTGGCTCAGCACATTAAGCGTTGGCCTTGGACTCAGGTCATGACCCCAGGGTTCTGGGACAGAGTCCTGCGTCAGGCTCCCTGCTTGCAGGGAGACTGCTTCTCTCTCTCCTTCCTGTTTGTGCTCTGTCTCTCACTATTTCTCTGTCTCTCAATAAATAAAATCTAAAAATAAATAAGTAAGTGAGGTCTAATGCTAACTCCTGTTGAGAGATTAAGAGATCATCAACACAGTGTAAAAATAAAAGTTGAAGTGTTGATTGGGATCAAGCTTTTCTGTTACTCAGTCGGTTAAGTAGGCCAACCCTGGTAACATTTTGGAACCATGTAGTGAAAAGGGAAAATCTGTGTTCTAAAATGGCCAACCAAGTCAGCAAAGGAGTCCTAGCCCCTGCCCTGGGCTCTTCCAGGTTTTTCTCCCTGCCCTGTTTCCTGCATGTGCCAAATATCTATCAAGTATGTGGAAACAGAAGGGTATAAATTACCCCCTTCATCTGTGCTTGGGGCTCAGACCTTTGGAGATCACTCTCCTCTAAGCCTGCCGGGGTTTTTGTTTTTAAGATTTAATTTATTTATTTGACAGAAACACAGCTAGAGAGGGAACACATGCAGGGGAGTAAGAGAGGGAGAAGCAGGCTTCCTGCTGAGCAGGCAGCCCGATGCGGGGCTTGATCCCAGGACTCCGGGATCATGACCTGAGCCGAAGGCAGATGCCCAGACACCCCTAAGTTTGCCAGTTTTAAATAAACCTCCAAAGTCTCCGAGTGCTGGTTGGTTCTTCCATCGGGACCCAGTCCAGGTTCCATAACAGTAAAAGCAACTCAGAAATGTAGAAGCTCTTCAGCTCTTCAGCTCTTCTTCAGTTATGACTGCTGTGCGTCATTAATGACATGAATCATCCTTCCTGAGGCTCAAAACTGATTCTGGAGTTATTTGAGGGATGTCTCTTAAGCCTCTGTTTTTTTGTTCCAACTGAAAACCTTGTGGGACACAGGGTGGCTTGGTCAATTAAGTGGCTGCCTCCCCGCTCAGGTCTGCATCAGGCTCCTTGCTCAGTGGGGAGCCTGCTTTTCTCTCCCCCTCTGCTTGCCCTTCCTTCTGCTCGTGTTCTCTTTCTCTGTCAAATAAATAAATGAATGAAATCTTGAAAGAAAGAAAGAAAGAAAGAAAGAAAGAAAGAAAGAAAGAAAGAGTCTTTTCCCTTGTAACCTGCTGCTTGTCAGGTTTTCAAATTACTGCTGCCATTTCCAGTTTTTGGTCACGTGCTTGTATTTTATTCTGATTTGCTTCCAAGACCTTTGTGTTGAGGTGCTTTAAAGATCCATCAAGGAAGCATCTGGTGTAGTTGTAACATATCATTCCAATCTAGGAATGCTGCTTTTTAACATCATTATTATACAAAGGTCATTTCTTTTGCTAGCTATTTGCAACCTAAACTTTAATTCTTGGTACTCACTCATTTTAAGTGTCAAAGTAAATGGCAGTTTCTCCAGCAACATACACACCTTAGTTTTCTTAGTGCAATTCCCTGATTTGCCTTTTCCTTACACATTACTTGTGTGGATTATAGTTAATGTCTTCACCTTCATTAAGTTCTTAGATTTCTTCCTAATACTGCTTCATCACCTCTCTTCACTTCTTTAGATCCATGGATTACTCGGTAAGATATCCTCCTATATCACCACGACCTCTCAATATTTCAACAAGAGCTTTTAGCATCAGCAAGGACCTTCTTATCTGTACAGCTCATTCTGGCATCAATCCCTGGTGTCTGTCTGCTGTGGCAGTTGGGGCTCCAAAAGTGCCAGAAGGGCCTGTAGCCCCAAAGGAAACCCTCCACAGGCCTGCAGAGCTTCTTCAGTGCTAGAGCTAGCAGGGCTTCTAGCTCCTGCTCCAATCTGCTTTTTAATCAAGCAAAATAAGAAAGTAAACTGTAATAATATTTAATATACAGGTACCTAGACTAAACAATGTGGTAACATTTATCATATTCATGGATGCCTAGCATATGTGCATTAGCCTTTCCATATGGGTAGAAATTGAGGTGGGGGTAGGGGAAGGTCATTTGACTTGCCCAAATACACAGCAGGTGTAGTGGCTCTGCCAATTAGTGATAGCATCAGACTGGTTGATTCAGGAGTAAGGAAGGAAGGAAATGGGGCTCTGAAAGTGTCTATCTTTGACAGCATAGTTGATGGTGGAGGTATCCAACTTAGGGGGTCAGCAGGGACTTCAGGGTCAAGTTCCTGATGCAGATAGGTCATTGTGAAAGACAGCAGGTGCAACTCTAGCAGTGTAGGGGGTAGCAGTAGTCTTCATTTCAGGCTAGTTCTATAGCACGTTTGGAGTATTCCTTAAGTTTAGCTTTGAGTGTGTTTCTCTACACTTTTTAACAATTCTGTAATCTCCCTAGTATCCTGCTTTTCTCCTGCTTAAATTATCTAGGATAGATTCTGTTCTTTACAATTAGAAACTCTGGTACAGTGAGGTATCTTGAATATAAGTGGGAGCTAACAGTAGCAAACTTAATTGTTCATTTTAAGCACACTACGGTTGCAATTTTCATGGTCCTGGTTAGGAACCCTATGAATATTATGTGGAGATAGATAGATAGATAGATAGATAGATAGAGTGGTTTTTTTTTCTCCAATCCTTGCATAGAGCTCCTAAAACCGTTGGAATTTCCTGATAGAAGCAAAGGAGTATCTTTTGTTATTCACAACAAACTCCTTTGACCACACCCGAGTTTATGTTAACAAGGTGGCTCAGGGGGAGGCCCCTAGAGAGCTTCAAGACTTAAGCTGGTCACCAGAAAGACCAAACATTGATTAGAAGGGTGGAACTTTCGGGGCGCCCGGGTGGCTCAGTTGGTTAAGCAACTGCCTTCAGCTCAGGTCATGATCCCGGAAATCCGGGATGGAGTCCCACATCCGGCTCCCTGCTCAGCGGGAGGCCTGCTTCTCCCTCTCCCACTCCCCCTGCTTGTGTTCCCTCTCTGGCTGTGTTTCTCTCTGTCAAATAAATAAAATATTAAAAAAAAAAAAAAAAAAGAAGGGTGGAGCTTTCAGCCACATGCCCACCTCCAGGAAAGGGAAGAGGGACTAGAAATTAAATTCTGTAAGTCTTAAACAAGAAGGTATAGAGAACTTCCTTGTTGGTAAACACACCAACATGTTAGGAGGGTAGCTGCCAAGAGAGGGCAAGGAAGGTCGGCATGGGCTTCCCCTACCCCCACCTCATAGCTCACTCTGCATCTCTTCCATTTGGCTGTTCTTGAGTTGTACCCTTTATAATAAACCTCTAAGAAAAATGTTTTCTGCGTTCTGTGAGGCATTCTAGCACATTATGCATCTGACAGGGGGTCATGGCAACACCACAGGCAAAACTGTGGGTGGCCTGGGCACCCCATTTGTGAATGGCATCTGAAGTATGGGCAGTCTCATGAAACTGAGCCCTTAACCTGTTGGGTCTGTGCTAATTCCTGACAGTGTCAGAACTGAATTAAATGACCAGAAAACCAGTTGTTGGAAACTTGGTTATTGGTGTCAGGATTATCACACATTATGTAGTTTGACTTTAAGTTTCCTACAGGGTGCCTGGGTGGCTCAGTTGTTAAACGTCTGACTTTGGCTCAGGTCATGATCCCACAGTCCTCGGATGGAGTCTCATTTTGGGCTCCCTGCTCGGTAGGAAGCCTGCTTCTCCCTGTCCAACTCCCCCTGCTTGTGTTCCCTCTCTCGCTGTCTCTCTCTCTGTCAAGTAAATAAATAAAAATCTTTAAAAAAATAAAAGTTTCTGCAAAGAGGGAATATATTTAAAATAATAACAATACAAACAAACAAAAAGAAAATGACAAAATTGACATATTATGGGTTTTCCAGGTAAAAACAGTGTGGTAATCAGATTAGGTATTACAAGTGGTTATAAAATGAAGAGGAAAACATCTGCTTTTTAAGAACACATGCTGTGGAAAAACATTTTGAAAGTGGATGTGTAAAATTACTTCCACCATTTGGTAATTTGTCCTCCAAAATGATGTAACTGTTACCTCTGACGTCTCATCTGCATTGTAAAAAGACTTGGAGATATAATTGATGATTTGTTTTAAAATGTCAGTGGGTTTTGAACCTATTTGTTAAAAATACTAAAAATGCAAAATCTCCCAGTTCACAGAAAGGCTGGCTGACATCAGGAAACAAAGAATTTTACTAGCTTGGTCTTAATAATAACTGAAAAATTGGTGTATTGAATTAAAAATTAGTATCAAGACCTATGAAGTGCAGATAACAGTGTATTTCCATTTGAATCTTTGTATCTTAATGTGATATCTTTATCAGCTAGAATTGTCATTAAAACCAAATAAAATAAACTGAACTGGATCTTTAAACCTGAGACCTGAAACCGTAAAACTATGGAAAAAAACAAACACCTTTTTGTGATGGACATAAGGTGGACAGCACCTTCACAGTGCTTTACTAGATATGTCTCTTAAGGGAAACAAAAGTAAAAATAAGCTATTGGGACTATGCCCAAATAAAAAGTTTTCACCCAGCCAAAGAAACCATCAATAAAATGAAAAGGCAACCTACCAAGAGGAAGAAGATTCTTGCAAATGATATATTTGATAAGGGGTAAATATTCAAAATATATAAAGACTTTATGCAATTCAACACCAAAAAAACAAATAATCCCATTAAGGAATGGGCAGGGGATCCAAATAAATATTTTTCCAAAGAAGACGTACAGATGGCCAACAAACACAAGATGCTCAACTTCACTAATCTTTAGGGAAATGCTAATTAAAACCACAATGAGATTTCAACTTCTTACCTGTCAGAATTGCTAGTATCTAAAAGACAAAAAATAACAAATGTTTGCAGAGATGAGGAGAAAAGAGTAACTACGTGCACTGTTGGTGGGAATGCAGATTGGTACAGCCACTGTGGAAAACAGTATGGAGGTTCCTCAAAAAATTAAAAATAGAACTACCCTATGATTCAGTAACCACACTACTTGGTATTTACTTGAAGAAAATGAAAATGATAACTTGAAAAGACACATTCATCCCTTTGTTTACTGCAGCATTACTTATAATAGCCAGGATATGGAAGTAACCAAAGTGTCCACTGATAAATGAATAGGGAAAATGTGATACACACACAAACACACATACACACACCCAGTGGAATATTACTCTGCCACAAAACAAATGAGATCTAGCCATCTGCAACAACACGGGTGGACAGAGAGGGTTTTATGTTAAGTAAAATAAGTGAGACTGAAGAAGACCAATGACATACGATTTGGCTTATACCTGGAATCTAAAAAATAAAACAAACAAAAAAAGGAGGAATAGATCCATAAATACAGAGAACTTATGGCTGTCAGTGTTTCTGTGTAATTGTTTTTGCCTTTGTAATATATAAATACTGGTCTTGGGGATCATTTGGGCTGGGCTTAGCTTTTTGATTTCTTCAACTTTCTTTTACTTTTGATGGTCTTTTTCTTTATCTTGTTGTAGTTTTGTACCATATAAATCCTACCATTGGGGTCCACTCTGACTGGTTTTTTTTTGCTTGCTTCCTTTCTCCTCTTCTCTCTCTTTTTTCTTTCTTCTTCCTTTTCAGTGGTGACTTCTGATTGCTCTGAAACCTTCCAGCGACCAATTCACCTGGATAGTGCTTGATATATTCAGCTATACATCCCCTCAACCACTCCTCACCAAAATGACTCGGAGGAGGAACAACCAACAGAAGAAAAACCCAGAGACTGCAACCCTGGTCACAGAATTACTGGAAATGAACATAAACAATGTGAGAGAAATGGAATTCAGGGCAGCAATCATCCAAGCAATGGCTAATTTGGAAAAGAACATTAGTCTCAATATAGAAGCCCTAATGACAGAACTGAAAGCCAAGGTTAGAAAGGCTATCAATGAGATGCAATCTAATTTAAATATGCTAACATATAGAGTAGGTGAAGCTGAAGATGGTATTAGTGATTTAGAAGACAGATGGATTAAGAAGGAGGAGCAAGAGAAGTCTTGGAAGAAACAGCTAAAATCCCATGAAAATAGAATTAGGGAAATAAATGATGCCATGGAACACTCCAATATCAGAATTATTGGAATCCCCGAAGGAGTTGAGAGAGAGAGAAGCCTAGAAGATAGAGTTGAACAAATCATGGATGAAAATTTCCCTAACCTGGGAAATGAAACAAATGTTCATGTCCTAGAGGCAGAGAGGACACCCCCCAAGATCAATGAGGCCCCCCGAAGGAGTTGAGAGAGAGAGAAGCCTAGAAGATAGAGTTGAACAAATCATGGATGAAAATTTCCCTAACCTGGGAAATGAAACAAATGTTCATGTCCTAGAGGCAGAGAGCACACCCCCCAAGATCAATGAGGCCAGAAAAACCTCCACACACATAATTGTGAAATTCATGAATCATAAAACCAAAGAATATGTTCTAAGGGCAGCTAGGGGGAAGTGATCCCTTACCTATAGAGGGAGGACAATCAGAAAAATGTCAGACCTTTCCACAGAAACCTGGCAAGCCAGAAAGGGCTGGCAAGACATATTCAGGAAATTATACATGAAAAAAATATGCAACCAAGGATAATGTACCCAGCAAGGTTGACTTTCAGAATGGAAAGAGAAATAAAGAGCTTCCAGGACCGCCAAGGTCTAAAAGATTATGCAACCACCAAGCCAGCACTACAAGAAATATTTAGAGGGGTTCAATAAAAGAGAAATAAACACAAGAGTGACACAGAACAGAAATTTACAGAGGCAATCTATAGAAACATGAACTTCATAGGCAACATGATGTCAATAAAAACATATCTATCAATAATCACTCTTAATGTGCATGGACTAAATGCTCCAATAAAAAGGCACAGGGTTGCAGACTGGATAAAATGACAGGACCCGTCCATATGCTGTTTACAAGAGACACATTTTGAATCTAAAGATACTTCCAGATTGAAGTGAGGGGATGGTGGACCATCTTTCATGCCAGTGGACCTCAAAATAAAGCCAGGGTAGCGATTCTCATATTAGACAAATTGGATTTTAATCTAAAGACTGTAGTCAGAGACACAAAAGGACACTACATCATTCTCAAAGGGTCTATACACCAAGAAGATCTAACAATTGTAAATATTTATGCCCCCAACATGGGAGCAGCCAACTACATAAGCAAAATAAAGAGTCATATTGATACGAACACATCAATTGTAGGAGATCTTAACACACCACTCTCAGCAATGGATAGATCATCTAAATAGAAAATCAACAAAGACACAGAGCCTTGAATGACACATTGGACCAAATGGATCTCATAGACATATTCATAATATTCCACCCTAAAAGAGCAGAATACCCATTCTTCTCGAGTGCACATGGAACCTTCTCCAGAATAGACCACATACTAGGTCACAAATCAGGGCTCAACCAACACCAGAAGATTGAGATTTTTCCCTGCATATTCTCTGACCACAATGCTGTGAAACTGGAACTCAACCACCATAAAAAGTTCAGAAGAAAATCAAACACTTGGAAGCTAAAGACGATCCTACTCAAGAATCTATGGATCAACAAGGAAATCAAAGAAGAACTGAAACACTTCATGGAAACCAATGAGAATGAAGATATATCAATCTAAAACCTATGGGATACAGCAAAGGCAGTCCTAAAGGGGAAATGCATAGCCATCCAAGCCTCACTCAAAAAAAAATTGAAAAATCCTGAATACAGCAACTCTCATTACACCTTAAAGAACTGGAAAATCAACAACAAATTAAACCAACCCCCCCACACACAAGATGGGGAAATAATTAAGATTAGAGCAGAGATCAATGAATCAGAAACTAGATATACAGTAGAACACATCAATGAAACCAGAAGCTGGTTCATTGAAAGAATTAATAAGATCGATAAACCATTGGCCTAAACTAATCCAAAAGAAAAGGGAGAGGACCCAAATTAATAAAGTAATGAATGAAAGGAGAGAGATCACGACTAACACCAAGGAAATAGAAACAATCATCAGAAATTACTATCAACACTTATATGCCAGTAAGTTTAACAACCTAGAAGATATGGATACATTCCTGGAAACCTATAAACTGCCAATACTGAAACAGGAAGATATTGACAATCTGAATAGATCTATATCTACTAACAATATTGAAGCAGTGATCAAAAACCTCTCCCAAAAACAAGAGTCCAGGACCAGACAGATTCCCTGGGGAATTCTACCAAACATTCAAAGAAGAAATAAGACCTATTCTCCTGAAGCTGTTTCAAAAAATAGAAACAGAAGGAAAACTTCCAGACTCTTTCTATGAAGCCAGCATTACTTTAATCCCCACCAGACAAAGACCCCATCAGAAAGGAGAACTTCAGACCAATATCTCTGATGAATATGGATGCAAAGATTCTCAACAAGATCCTTGCTAACAGGATCCAACAATACATTAAAAAGATTATCCACCATGACAAAATCAATCAATGTGATAGAAATCAATAAGAGAAGAGAGAAGAACCACATGGTACTCTCAATTGATGCAGAAAAAGCATTTGACAAAATATAACATCTATTCCTGGTTAAAAGTATAGGGACAGAGGGAACATTCCTCAACCTTATAACATCTATCTATGAAAAACCCACAGAAAATATCATTCTCAATGGGGAAAAACTGACAGCCTTCCCTCTGAGATCAGGAACAAGACAAGGATGCCTACTCTCACCACTACTGTTCGGCAGAGTGTTAGAAGTCCTAGAAATAGCAATCAGACAATAGAAAGAAATAAAAGGTATTCAACTTGGCAAAGAAGAAGTCAAACTCTCTCTCTTTGCAGATGACATGATACTCTATGTGGAAAACCCAAAAGACTCTACCCCCAAACTACTAGAACTCATACAACAATTCGGTAATGTGGCAGGATACAAAATCAATGCACAGAAATCAGTTGCGTTCTTATACACTAACAATGAAAATATAGAAAGGGAAATCAGAGAATCAATTCCGTTTACTATAGCACCAAAAACAATAAGATACTTAGGAACAAACCTAACCAAAGAAGGATCTGTACTTGAGGAACTACAGAACACTCATGAAAGAAACTGAAGAAGACACAAAAAGATGGAAGAGCATTCCATGCTCATGGATCAGAAGAATAAACATTGTCAAAATGTCTATACTGCCCAGAGCAATCTATACATTCAATGCCATTCCAATCAAAATTCCACCAACATTTTTCTAAGCGTTGGCACAAACAATCCTAAAATTTATATGGAACCAAAAAAGACCCTGAATCACTAAGGAATTGTTGAAGAAGAAAAACAAAGCTAGGGGCATCACATTACCTGACTTCAGGCTTTATTATAAAGCTGGGATCACCAAGACAGCATGGTACTGGCAAAAAAAACAGACAAGTAGACCAATGGAATAGAGTAGAGAGTCCAGATATGGACCACAAATCTATGGTCAAATCATCTTCAACAAAGCAGGAAAAAATATCCAGTGGAAAAAAGACAGTCTCTTTAATAAATGGTGCTGGGAAAATTGGACAGCTACATATAGAAGAATGAAATTAGACCATTCTCTTACACCACAGACAAAGACAAACTCAAAATGGATGAAAGACCTCAACGTGAGGCAGGAATCCATCAAAATCTTGGAAAAGAACATAGGCAGTAACCTCTTTGACATCAGCCACAGCAACTTCTTTCAAGACACGTCTCCAAAGGCAAAGGAGACAAAAGCAAAAATCAACTTTTGGGACCTCATCAGAATAAAAAGCTTCTGTACAGCAAAGGAAACAGTCAACAAAACAAAGAGGCAACCCACAGAATGGGAGAGGATATTTGCAAATGACACTAAAGACAAAGGGCTGGTATCCAAGATCTATAAAGAACTACTCAAACTCAACATCCAAAAAGAAGATGAACACATCAAAAAATGGGCAAGAGACATGAAGAGGCACTTCTCCATAGAAGACATACAAATGGCTAACAGACACATGAAAAAATGTTCAGCATCACTAGCTATCAAGGAAATTCAAATCAAAACCACACTGAGATACCGCCTTACACCAGTCAGAATGGCCAAAATTAACAAGACAGGAAACAACAAGTGTTGGAGAGGCTGCGGAGAAAGGGGAACCCTCTTACACTGTTGGTGTGAACGCAAGTTGGTGCAGCCGCTTTGGAAAACACTGTGGCGATTCCTTAAAAAATTAAAAATAGAGCTACCCTATGACCCTGCAATTGCACTACTGGGTATTTACCCCAAAGATACAGATGTAGTGAAAAGAAGGGCCATATATACCCTAATGTTCATAGCAGTAATGTCCACAATCGCGAAACTGTGGAAAAAGCCAAGGTGCCCATCAACAGATGAATGGATAAAGAAGATGTGGTCCATATATACAATGGAATACTACACCTCCATCAGAAAGGATGAATATCCAACTTTTGTAGCAACATGGACTGGATTGGAAGAGATTATGCTGAGTGAAATAAGCCAAGTAGAGAAAGTCAAGTATCACATGGTTTCACTTACATGTGGTGCATAAGGGGTAATATAGAGGACAGTAGGAGAAGGAAAGGAAATGGGAAGTCGGGTAATTTTGGGAGAGAAACAAAACATGAGAGACTTTGAACACAAAAACAAACTGAGGGACTTGGAGGGAGGGGGTGGGGGGATGGGAGAGCCTGGTGGTGGGTACTGAGAGCACGTGTTGCATGGAGCACTGAGTGTGGGGCATAAACAATGAATCTTGGAACACTGAAAAAATAAAATAAACTTAAAGTCAAAAAAAAGTTGAATTAATAAGTTCTTTGAATACTATTCAAAAGTATAACAAAGTAGATACACCGATTAGATTCTATAACCATGTATTTGTTGAATAGATCATAGTGAAAAAAATTACCTGAGCCAAAGGCAGACAACCGAATGAGCCACCCAGGTATCCTTAATTTTATAATTTTAAACATAGTCGAAAACCTTTTTTTAAGCCACTAAAAACATGTAAAAATTTACTTAGACATAAATAACTCTCTCAAAGTACAGTAAAACAAATTCAAAGGAAAACAAACCAAAATGAATGACTAAGAATTTCTTCCCCTTTCATGCTTTGTGCTCCAGTTTGTCAAAATAAAATTCTTTTGTTGCTTATTTGTTTCTGAGGAACTTCTGTGTACACTGTAAAAATTACCTATGTGTCAATAACAAATTAGGAAGTGGCTGAGTTACAATGTAGAATACTTCAATAGAAATGCATCCTTAGAATGTATTACGTCAGGACAAGGGGTCAGAATTCACTAAAATTATCACAAAGCCTCCTAAGAAACAATGAATAAGCAATGAATAGGCAACAAAATAATTTTAGCAAACAAGTTTGTTTTCCTTTGAATTTGTTTTAAATTGCTCTAATTTTGGGCACCTGGGTGGCTCAGTGGGTTAAAGCCTCTGCCTTCAGCTCAGGTCGTGAGCTCAGGGTCCTGGGATCGAGGCCCACATGGGTTCTCTGCTTGGCAGGGACCCTGCTTCCTCCTCTCTCTCTCTGCCTGCCTCTCTGCCAACTTGTGATCTTTCTCTGTCAAATAAATAAATAAAATCTTTAAAGAAAAAAAAAGATTTTATTTATTTATTTGACAGAGATAAACACAGCTAGAGAGGGAACACAAGCAGAGGGACTGAGAGTGGGAGAAGCAGGCTTCCCCCTGAGCGGGGAGCCCGATGTGGGGCTCGATCCCGGGCCTCCAGGATCATGACCTGAGCTGAAAGCAGTCGCTTAACTAACTGAGCCACCCAGGTGCCCCAAGAAATAAAATCTTAAAAAAAAAATAATAAATTGCTCTAATTTTACTACTATGGTGCTTTCTATGATTCTGTCAGAGGTGAATTTCCCCCCTTTTAACTACTCATTTTAGTTCTGATCAAAGAATTCAGGTGTGAGAAAGAGCCACCGGCTCACTGAAAGCATCTTCCTCAGTTTCCTGACATGGATTATAATCATTAAAAGCAGCCAAAAGATGAGGTCATTTCACGTATAGATTTCTCCTTTGGTCTCTGAAAATGCATGTGCCAATTTCCACCAATAGGGGTTTAGATCCATAGAGTTTTTACAATTTCAATAATAAATTTGAGAGATGGTACCCTGCTTCAATCGCTGGACAACCCTAGCAAATATTGAGGATCTCCTTAATCCCCTCCAGGAAAAGATAGTCTCCTGCGGTCAATACAGAGCCACGTCAGGGAACTTCAGGCCTCTTCTCAAGCATAAGTCAGAGTGCCATCTTTTAATTTTTACTCTGACCAGTGGATTTTTCAACTGAGAAATATATATCCCTTTCCATATCTGTCCCCTTTGGTGAAGTGGGTCTTTAGGCATAAGTCATTTATTCATTATTAGACCGCTATTAAATAAGCACCTGCTCTGTACCAGATACTTGACTGCATCCTGAGGATAAGGGAGTGAACAAAAGAGATAAAAATCCTGCTCTGAGCTTCCATTCCTGGGAAAGAAAGATGGATTAAACAATAAAACCATTCTATAATTTATTAGATGGTTATATGTGCTACAGAAAAAACTAGCAGGAAAAATGGTTCGAGAGTGTGGGGGAGGTGGCAGTGGTATTTGCTCTTTTATTTAAGGGACAATTTGACAACACGGTTGTGCCTCTTCCTTTATTCACAATGAGCTATAGGACAAAGGGTAGATGTAGACCTAACATATTAAATTTAAATTTTAATAAGGATTTTTTTTTTAAAGATTTTATTTATTTATTTGACAGAGAGAAACAGCCAGAGAGGGAACACAAGCAGAGGGAGTGAGAGAGGGAGAAGCAGGCTTCCTGCCGAGCAGGGAGCCTGATGTGGGACTCGATCCCGGGTCTCCGGGATCATGACCTGTGCCGAAGGCAGTCGCTTAACCAACTGAGCCACCCAGGCGCCCCTTAATAAGGATTTAATAAAAGTTGTAATCTTGCCAAGCATGAAATAGAAGAGGTAGAGGAGTTGAAGGTGATTTCAAGAAGAGATTATCATGATTGTAGTATGACACCTGGATAAGAAGGGAAGAGGGGACAGTAGGTAAGGGATAGTGAAAGGTGATTCAGAGTTAATGGGTTACTGATTCTGGTGGAGGTCAAGAATTGTTGGAGTCCTAAGTCCTGATTCTCTTCTGGGATGGAAATCGGAAGCCCCATTGGGATTTGATCCTCCATTTTTATTTTGGAGTGTGTGACTCATCAACACCCCTCTTCAGCCCTTTAGGAACCTAGACTTGGGCAAACAGCCTCTCCTTTATAACGTGTCTTCTCATCAAGAGCCTGAAAATGCAGTTAAGGCCAAACAGGCATCCATGTTACTCAGGAGGGCTAGGAACTTCTGAGGACTTCCAGATTAGGTAGGCGCCCTTTCACAGAGACATTCTCCATAACTTCCTACTATACCTGATTTATATTTCTTATGCTGGCAGAAACTCTTTATGTCATATAGTTTCAGCATTCTAGATGCAAAATTAACTTTCAGTGTTTTCCAGTATTATTTTATTCTTACAAAATCTTGGTTGACAGTGTTATTGGGACAGAATCTTACAAATAAATCTTAAGTTGACTAACTAAACTAATGTTTTTGTAGTAGTACTACATAAATTTATGCCTTCTTTCCTCACAGATGGGGTCCGTGCTTACACCCACCTCCCCAAAATTATTTGTAACCTATATTTGAAATTATCATACTGAAATAATTCATTATTTGCTATACATATTCATTCACATCCAAATTTGAATCTTCTACACATTTAAGTTACGTATATGGAATATATACTTAATTATATTTAATGCTATTTCTTAAATAAATTTGATAAAGGAAATTATGAGCTTATACCTAGTGATAAACAGTACACATTTTACTGTTAAAACAATTTAAGGGGCACTTGGGTGGCTCAGTTGTTAAGCATCTGCCTTTGGCTCAGGTCATGATCCCAGGGTTCTGGGGACAAGCCCTGCACTGGGCTCCCTGCTTGGCTGGAAACCTGCTTCTTCCTCTCCCACTCCCCCTACCTGTGTTCCCTCTCTCATGTTTCTCTCTGTCAAATAAATAAAATCTTTAAAAAAAAAACAATTTAAAAACTCATTTTACTTTTTAAAAAAAGAATGGTGAGTCTGCTAATAAAAATACTTTTTTAAAAGAGAATGGTGAGTCTGCTAATAAGGCAAGTAAGTAAAAGGTCAAATTTTTAAACTATGAAACTGAATACGGAGGAAGCAAGACTGGGACCTCCCCTTGAATTAAGCATATGTGTTATTTGATCCAAAGCCGTCTTTCAAGCTTTGTCAATGAATAGGCAGAAGATATAGAGCCGTGAAGATCACTGAAGGACTTTGGTTTTCACTATGAGGGAAAGTGGAAGCTACTGAAAAGTTCTGAGGAGTGGAGAGACATGAATTGATTACCAATTTCATTATACTGCTGTGTTGAGGTTAGACTGAAGGAGGTCAAAGACAGAAGCAGAAGCATTGGAGATCGGCCTGCTGCAATAAACTCAATGAAACATATATACTGACGTGGACTAGTTTGAATTCTGGATAGGTTTTGAGAATGTACTCACAGGGATGCCTGAGTGGCTCAGTCAGTTAAGTGTCTGCCTTTGGCTTAGGTCATGATCTCCAGGTCCTGGGATGAAGCCCCATATCGGGCACCCTGCTCAGTAGGGAGTTTGCTTCTCTCTCTCTCCCCCTCTGCCCCTCCTACCTGCGCGTTTTCTCTCTCTCTTTCTCTCTCTCCCTCTCAAATAAAAATCTTAAAAAAAAAAGAAAAAAGAGAAAAAGAAAATGTAGCCACAAAGATCTGCTGATGAATCAAATCCTTTTACACTTGATTGACTGTGAGATGTGAAACGGGATGACTGAAATTTTTAGCCAGAGTAAGTGTAAGAATGGAGTTCTTACTTACTGAGATGGGAAAGACTGTGGGAAGAGCAATTGAAGGGCGTGGTCAGGAACTCAGGTTTAGACTGAGTTAAACACCAAGTTTAAGATGATCATGAGACCTCCACATGGAGGTATGCAGTTGGATGTATAAATCTGGAGTTCAAGAAAAAGGCTCAGGATAGACATAAAAATTTGGCAGCGAAGAGCAGATAAGCCTTGAGGCTGTATGTGCTGCTCCTAAGAGGGTTTCAGTAGGGAGAAGGTCCAAGGACTGGACATAAGAGAATTTTAACATTTGAGAAGGAACTAGCAAGAGCTGACTTTTGGATTTAGGAACTTAGGTGGTGACAAATATATTTTTTTAAGATTTATTTATTTTATTTATTTATTTGAGAGAGAGCATGCACCTGAATTAATGGGATGGGGGAAGGGACAGAGGGAGAGAAGAGAGAGGAGAGAAGCAGATTCCCCACTAAGCACTGAAGCCAATGCAGGGCTCCATCTCATGACCCTAAGATCACAATCTGAGCTGAAATCGCATCTGACCCTCAAAGGACTGAGCTACCCAGGCTTAATTTCTTAGTAATAAATTAACTTTTGGGGCGCCTGGGTGGCTCAGTTGGTTAAGCGACTGCCTTTGGCTCAGGTCATGATCCTGGAGACCCGGGATTGAGTCCCACATCGGGCTCCCTGCTTGGCGGGAGGCCTGCTTCTCCTCCTTTCACTCCCCCTGCCTGTGTTCCCTCTCTGGCTGTGTTTCTCTCTGTCAAATAAATAAATAAAATCTTTAAAAAAAATTTAAAAAAATAAATTAACTTCTATGTCTATATGTATTAAATTGACTCCAAATTCTGATACAAAACCATTCATAAATTTAAATTTTTAACTGAGTTCTGGGGACATTTGCAAATCCATAGAAGACCAGGAAATTAGGCTTCCTCTATCTGATGCTAGAATGAAGGATGAAACCTTTAATATGGCCTT
Organism: Spilogale gracilis; assembly: GCA_004023965.1. Lineage (NCBI taxonomy): Eukaryota > Metazoa > Chordata > Mammalia > Carnivora > Mephitidae > Spilogale > Spilogale gracilis. The sequence continues at coordinate 42,130 of PITA01009670.1, read as the reverse complement.
CATCTATGTTCAGGTGATATATTGATTCAAACTGAATTGAACTCTTTGATGCTTTTCTTAAAAAAAAAAAAACATAATTACAACTATTTTTATGCATCACAGAATAGCCTTTGTGATATCCTAGTCTTACTGTGCTGGTCTTCAGCCACCTTTCCGCCAATATTTTAGAAGCTACTTTTCTCTATTGTCTCTCTTTTTTCACAAATCCCCAGGCAAATCTCAGTGTTGGGTAAAAGCAACTATATTACTTCTTCATGAACTTTCACCAACCTTGACTTTTTCAAATATGTCTTACTAAGACATTTGCCCAGTTTTTTTTCCTGTTCTCCGTAAGAATTATTTCAAACCGATTTCACTCATAACTTCCTTCCTGCCCTCCTCTCCCATCTTCAGCTTAGACTGAATTTTGAACTGTATAATAAACTCCCTATTCAAAGTCTCTATCCAGATATTTTATATGCACTTTGAATTCATTATGTTCAAAACAGAACTCATAATCTTCCCCCTCCCTCAAACTTGCTTCCCTCCTACAATTCCCTTTCCAGTAAATGGTGCCTTCCTCCAAATGCTCAAGCCAGAAACACCATATCATCTTTACATCCAATAAATCTAACAGCAAATCTTCAGGAGTCTACTTCCCAAAAAAAACCATTCTCTATAGTCTCCATTTTACAACCACTTTGTTTCTTTAAAAAACTCCAATCTGTTTTTTCACTTTTCCCTCCCTACCCACCCATGCCCTTAATTCAAATTTGATTTGCCACAGTCTTTAAAACCTGGCAGGATCAAAGGACAACGTACTCAATGATAAAACACTTCAAAGGTTTTTTGATATTTCGCATTGACGGTGCTTACAGTGTATGGGAAAATAGATATTAAATATGTGCCTGGCTATATAATTGCAACTATAATTGTAATGAGAGTGTATAACAGAAGACTAATCTAGTGGAGGTCTCCTTGAGGAAAAGACTTTGAGATGAGATCTTGTGTGTGAGAAGGGAATAGAGAGAAGAGCTAGGGGTGGAGAGGGGAGGGAGGGGAGGTAAGAGGCGTATAACAGGATAATCAAAAGAGGTAAAAGGTCAATGTGGCTGGAGATGTGGGCACTATTGGAGGGGTGGTCGGAGCTGAATATAGATAATACAAGTAGAACCTTGTTGTAGCTCATCTTAAGGGTTTTGATCTTTAACTTAAAAATAACAGAAAGTAATTGAAAGGTTTTAACGGTCTTAACAAGATGAGATTTAGCTTCGTAAAAGATCACTGGGGCTTCTCTGTGGAGTATGCACTTCTCCCTAACATTGGTTCTCAGGACTAGGAGAGCCAAAAAGTTGACAGATCAACAAGTACTGAGTCATTCCTGGCTTTCAAAGCCTTTGACTTCCCTTAAGCCTTTCACAGTGTGAGGGTCACACCCTATGTCGTACCTAGATCACACCCTAGTTAATATCCTTTTCCTGCCCAATAAGATTTTAAACAAAAACTGAACACAAATATCAAATCTAATCAAGGTGTACACTATGGCATCAACTCTTCCAAATAGTCATTGATTATTCGGTTACCTGGAAGTAAAGGCCTTTTAGTCCTTTCTCCCACTAAAGTAAGCCATTTTCAGGGTTTTAAGTAAGGAGAGCCTTTCCAATGCAAACCTGCCTGCCGCTCGTTATTTATATGCCTCTAGCAGTGTTGCTTTTTTGTGAGCACTTGGACTCTCACATAAAAGCGACAAAATTAAGATATGCCAAGCTGTTCATGGCCCCCAGATTTGTACTTCAAGAAACTGGAGATAGATTGGTTTTTAATGGGTTTATGGAGCAGCTTGTGAGCTGTTTTTAGCTTCCCCACCCTCACCTATCCTTCCATCCATTCACCCATCTAGGAATGAATTTTTTTTGAAACATTGCAATTGGATCCAAAAGGCAACTTTAGTGCTAAATACATTCTTCTAATACACACCCACAAATAATAAGGTAGTCGCCAAGACTCTCAAAAGCCTAAATCACTCCATGCAGCTGTGAAAATGCTGTTAAGTGCCATTTTAAATCCAATGAGCTCATGAGGGCTCCAACCTCAGCTGCCATCTGATACTGAGCATTCACTACGTTCAAGAGATGGGAGCTTTGGGGCGAACTGGAGAAAACGATGAGAACAGTGCAAGCCAAAACTTACGAACCCCCAAAACAACACAGGGTTAATTCATTTCGTTGTTTTAATGGTAAACTCCTTCTGGGTGGCACTCCCACGGCTAAACCCCCAGTTCTCTGCACCGTACCTGGCAATCAGTAAAAGTTCAACAACAAGGAACTCACCCAGGGGAAGACCTTCCGACCCGGCCCAAACCCTGGCGGTGGAGCAGAGACCTCACGCACCTCACTGGCCGCCAGCTCCACATGGCCACGTGACACACTCAGGCCAATGGGCGGGCTGCCCGCCGCGGGTCTCCCATAAAGGCGCCTGTTGCTGCCCGCTAGCGGCTGCCGCCATTAGGACTAAAGCTGGCTGCGACGGTCGATGAACAACTGCTGCCTCGCACGGCTTCATCTTGTGCAAGCTGGCGGGAATGATCAGATAACGCCTTTTTCACACAACGTGACGCAGCCTCTGCGTGGACTACTGCTTTGGGATCCGGGCCCTCGGTGCGACACTGAGCGGGAAGGAACCGTTTTTTCCTCTTCTCCCCTCCCCCATCAACACTGTGCGACTGGAGAGGCAGTTGGGGAGGCCATCCCCGTGCGCCCCTTGCTGCCCAGGTGAGCCGCCCATTGCTTTTCTCTGGCTTATAACTGCAAGCTTGTTGCCCCAGTGGACCCTTTTAAAAATTGTGGGCTTTTCTCTTAAATGCTTGGGGGTTTTTGCAAGGAGATTGGGGCGAAGACGTGAGGTTCCAGTTATACAACCTCCTACTCCCCATCTTGGAAAATGCTCATGGTCTTTGTGGTTCTCTTGCGTCTGGGATTGGTGGATGTGTATGTGCTGTATCGGGAATGCAGGAGAACATACGCAGCTTTTGCTGTAGCTAGCATTTTTGTGTTTTCTTGGTATCATCATTTGGGACAGGGACATTCCTAACCTTATTTAACATTATTAAGCTCTTGAAACATGCCCAACCTTCTGTTGAGTGCTGCAGAACCTGGGCCTGTAGTCAAGGTGGTGGTTTACATTAAAAATTCAGATGAAGTATCTACATGGTGCTTTGGGACCCATGGGAAGGACCCAGGTGGGTGGAAGGGGGTGAGGGAGACCTCTGGGGTAGAAGTGATAACTGAGTTGGATCTTGAAAATAGATCAAATAGAATTTAGTCTAAAGAGTGGTGAGAGAAGCCCTGGTAATCAAGAGAAATTTTTCAAAAGCGTGGACATGTGTGAGCACAAAGTAGGGTGGGACAGTGAAGAACTGCAAATTTTGAGTGTTACTGGCACAGTGTTGGAATAGTAGCAACATTTAAGCTTAATGAGAGGGAAGGGGTTTATATATGTATCTTGAACAGCAGTGGGTTGAACAGTGTTATTGTAAATTACTAAGCAAAAATCAAAATTTCACCCTTGTATCTGTTGAGGCGGGAGTAACAAGTGATTGAACTACAAAAAAAAAAAAAGTGTTTTGGGAGATAGAAAATAGGAATACTCTTAAGTATTCTGAAAATGTTAATTTGATAGCCCACAGTCAGGGAGGTTGTTGATGGAGTTAAAAATAAAAGGGAAAGAATGCTGAGAGATATTAATGGATTAGCAGAAGATGAGATTATGACGGAGCTATCTTCTGGCTTTCCAATCTGACTCTCTTCCCTTAGCACCCTGTTCCTATTCCTGTCAAAGTAGTAATTATATGTATCCTGTTGTAATTACCTATTTATAAGTCTATATAAGGAAACTGTATCCCCCCAATTCCTAGTTCAGTGCTTGGCACCATTGTAGGTGCTTTATAAATATGTAATAAATGAACAAATAGAATCTGGGGGGGAAAGCCGTATCCTGGAAACCAGAGAAGAGTTTCAAGAGAGTCCCGATAGTCTAATGATAGGTGTTGCTGAGAGGTCAAGTGAGATAAGACTCAAAAGAATCCATTTAACAACTAAGTATGGTAAGTATTAGCCTTAGCGTAAGGGGACTTTCAGAGGAATGGCAGGGAAAAAGTTGAGTGTGAGGTGGAGTGTAAAGGGAATGTCCTTTTTTGGGATGCTGTCGTGTGAGGTACAGAATAGAGAAGACTGAGGCTACCGGGAGACAATAGGATCAAGGGAATTTTTAAGGAGACTTGAATGTGTGAATGGAGAGTAAGCTAGTATGAAATGTTGACAATATTAGGCAAGAGAGATAAAGGACCTTTGTTATCTCCTTATCTAGGATACCTGGGAAAAGAGTTCTAGACTGTGAAGGTCTTCCATTCTTAGACAGAAGGGAGGGGTAGATGAGAAGTTTGAATCATTGTGAAGAATATACATTTTCCAAAAATTATTTGTTTGACTTTAAGTGAGGCCTGATTTTATTTTGAAGAGACAGTTTTCTCCCTTGAATTGGATGGAGACAGCTTGTTTGATGATGCAGGATTTGGAGTCAGTATTTGACCTCACACGGGTTGGGTTGCTTTTGACCTTTCTGAGCACTGAAACTATCTGGTGTCCAGAATCTGTACTTTTTTTTTTTTTAAGATTTTATTTATTTGAGAGAGAGTGTGTGTGTGTGTGTACACACATGCGTACAAGCACACAAGTAGGGGTAGGGACAAAGGGAAAAGCAAACTCTCCACTGAGCCAGGAGCCTGATGGAAGGCTCTGTCCCAGGACCCTGAGATCATGACCTGAGCCAAAGACAGAGCCCAAGTCAGTTGCTTAACCAACTGAGCCTCCCAGGCGCCCCTAGAATCAGACTCATTGGATTCCCTGCATGTGTAATATCTACTATTTAAGTTCACCCAGAAGTATTTAAGTTCACCACATAGAAGAATACCTTATTCTCTTCCATTTATTGAAATGATGGCAGGCGCCTGGGTGGCTCAGTGGGTTAAAGCCTCTGCCTTCAGCTCAGGTCATGATCTCAGGGTCCTGGGATTGAGGCCGGCATCCGGCTCTCTGCTCAGCAGGGCAGCCTACTTCCTCCTCCCTCTCTGCCTGCTTGTGATCTCTCTTTCTCTGTCAAATAAATAAATAAAATATTTTTAAAAAAAATAAAAAAAAGGAAATGATGGAAAATGTTTTTAAACAATCTTCATTCAAAACCTCAAAATTCAACTGTTATCTAAAAGGGCCTTCTAGGCTCAAGATATGTTAATGTAGTTTTTTGTTTCTTAGCTCAAGTTTCCTTGAAACCTCAGTAAGCCTATAAAACAACACAATTTAATACTTGCACCACTGAGTTAATGATAATTGGGGAATTATATGAACATTTTTTTTTCTTGGAAAACTCAAGAAATGGGTTGGTCCTGGTGTTTTTGAAAGGGTGAAACCTTTGCTGAAGAGATCAGACTTCCTGATATGTCTTTCTTTGCAGTGAATTAAAGTTGAATTTTTATGTTTCTTGTAACATTTTTGGAAACATGTTTTTGCTTGTGTGTACATTTTAGGAAATCTTTGGTTTATAAGTATTTGTCAGGGATGACTGGAATATTCACAACCATTTCAAAGACTTTTTTTTCTTAGAAGTTTAAATTTTTACTCTTGTACACTGGTGGTAGGGCTATAAATTAGAATAACCTATACACAGCAATTATACATGTAGCAACATTTAAAAGCATTGTCCTAGAAATTGTTAATAGAAATATATCCAATAGGCCGCCCCCCCAAAAAAATATTTATATATAGTAGATATTGGCTATGTATGCAATGATGTATTTATGAGGATATTGCAGCATTGTATTTAATATCTGTATGCCCACATTCATATGATGACATACTAGGCAGCCATTAAAAATAGAGGGGGTTGTCCTGGGACAATTTCTAATATGAATTAAGTGTAAAAAACACAGTTTCTAAAAAGCTACACAAGAAATTGCTAACAAAAAAGAAAAATAAAAAATAATTGCTAACAGTAAAGAGGGGTCCTAGTTGGCTAGGGGAAAAGAATGGGAAAGGAGGGGTGCCTGGGTGGCTCGGTCAGTTAAGCATTCCACTCTTAGTTTCAGCTCAGGTCATGATCTCAGGGCCATGGGATCGAGCTCCATGTCGGGCTCCAAGCTGGGTGTGGAGCCTGGTTAAGATTCTCTGCCTCCCTTTCCCTTGCCTCTCTCTTAAAAAAAAAAAAAAATGGTGGTAGGCATCTGGGTGGCTCAGTCTGTTAGGCAGCTGCCTTCAGCTCGGGGTCATGATCCCAGGGTCCTGGGATGGAGGCCCACCTCCGGCTCCCTGCTGGGCAGAGAATCTGCTTCTCCCTCTCTGCTTCTGCCTGCTGCTCTGCCTACTTGCGCTCTCTCTCTATTTGTCAAATAAATAAATAAAAATCTTTAAAAAAATGAGAAAGGAAACTTTATTGTATACCATTCATACTACATGGATATTAAAATTCAAATATAATTTTTATCAAGTCTATAAATATTTCATCTTGAAGAATTTGTCTAGAACTCAAAAGATTATTTTGTAATGAACTACTGAGTGGGCAAAACAGGTTTGATTTTTTAGTCAGTTTGCTCATGGAACCATAGAATGATAATGACATGATGATGCTAATTATCTGATTATTTTCAACAAAGTAAACCAGAACTTTTCCTATTTTAGGGTACATTGTCTCTGAGCAATTGTAGCTGGTGTTGGTTTTTTTTTTCCCTTTTTTAAGATTTATTTATTTGACAGAGATGCGAGAGAGGGAACACAAGCAGGGAAAATGGGAGAGGGAGAAGCAAGCTTCTGGCTGAACAGGGAGCCTGATGCAGGGCTGGCTCCTAGGACCCAGGATCATGACCTGAGCCCAAGGCAAACCCTTAAAGTCTGAGCCACTTAGGCGCCCCTGGGGGTTGTTACATAATATTACATAACATAACAATGTCAATTCTTATTAACATTAGATTTATTTCATCTGCTTTTGCTATTTTTCTTTGTAGAAATGTATCCACAGGCAAGAAGTGTGTGAAAGCAAAAGTAACAATAAAATTACAACTCACCATAAACATTCAAAGTAAGAGTGGACTTTCATAGAGACAGGATAGGCTACAGGTTATGTGTATTTGTCTGTATACTCCATAGTTTAGCCATGGAGTCTAAGTAAGTGACTTTAGAAAAAACCTTGAAGTAACCAATCCACTTAAATAAAAAAGTCTGACACCTTTCAGCTGGTTATGGCCCACCATTATGTCAAATAAGGTGAAAATCTTCAGGGGTATGTTGCTGAACTATTATGCTGGCATTTTCTGTTTTCTTTTTTTTGTTTTAAGATTTTATTTATTTGACAGCGATAAACACAGCTAAAGAGGGAACACAAGCAGGGGGAGTGAGAAAGAGAGAAGCAGGCTTCCCGCCGAGCAGGGAGCGTGACACCCCGGGTCTATCCCGGGTCTCCAGGGTCATGACCTGAGCTGAAGGCAGATGTTTAACCAACTGAGCCACCCAGGCGCCCCTTCTGTTTTCTGAAAATTAACATTTTCTAATAACTAAGAATAAGAGTTAAGATTAGTGAAAGAAAGACTTAGGGAAAGTAAAATAGTGGCAACTAACATAGAAATTTGGAAAGTATAAAAAGCCACCTAAACTTTTTTTTTTTAAGCTTTTATTTATTTATTTGACAGAGAAACATAGTCAGAGAGGGAACACAAGCAGGGAGAGTGAGAGAGGGAGAAACAGGCTTCCCACCAAGCACGGAGCCCGATGTGGGGCTCTATCCCGGGTCTCCGGGATCATGACCTGAGCCGAAGGCAGTCGCTTAACCAACTGAGCCACCCAGGCGCCCCTAAACTCCTTTTTTAATAAAAAATTTTAAATAAGAAACAGAAGATTTCATTGTAATTACCCCAGTCTTTCTGTTCAAAGACTATTTTATAAAGGGGACAATTCCTATTCCTGTTGCTGAACTAGAGAGCTTCACCTTGTACTAGAATCCAGGGCCTCTAGCCAAAGAATGAAGGGCGTACTCCTGATACCATTACCAGATTATCAAATATTAACTTTTTTTTTTTTTGCCCAATGGTAATTATTACAGCTCTTGTTCATGGTAAGTCTATCTACAGCCCTCAACAACAATGTACCATAAGTTTATTGCTTAAAATTCTTAACATACAGAAAAAGATACAAAGAAGACCTACATATCGTGGTACCTGGGTGGCTCAGTCGTTAAGCATCTGCTTTTGGCTCAGGTCATGGTCCCAGGGTCCTGGGATCGAGCCATGCATCGGGCCCCCTGTTCAGTGGGAAACGTGCTTCTCCCTCTCCCACTCCCCCTGCTTGTATTCCCTCTCTTACTATATCTCTTTCTGTCAAATAAATAAATAAAGTCTTAAAAAAAAAACTACAAATGTACCAACAGTTGTCAGTATTTTGCCCTGTTTGCTTTTGTATATAGGTTTTTCTCCTAAACCATTTGAAACCTGTTTTATAGATGTCACTATTGACATCAAATTTTTTGAGCATCCATTTAAACATCCTTTCTTGCATAATCACCATACTGTTCTCATACCTATCATAATGTCTTCTTAGTCTTGTCAAGATGAACAATTCCCTAAATTTCCCTGGTTGACCCAAAGATATCTTTAATAGCTGATCTCATACCAAGATTTATTTGATCTAGGATGATAAATTGAGTTCAGTTATGTCTTAATTCAGAACAGTTATTCCACATTTTCTTTTCTGATCTTATAAAAGATAGTTATAGTTTGTTATAGTAGATGGACCTACAGTGATACCTCATCTTCTCCCAAAGACCTGAGTTTGCATTAGGGTTCATTCTTGGTGTTGTACATACTAAGGGTTTGGGCAAATGTTAATGGTATGTATCCATCATTATGATCTAATACAAAATCTTTTCACTGCCCTAAAAAGCCTCTGTGCTCCATCTTTTTATTTTTCCCTCTCTCCAACTCCTGGCAACCACTGACCTTTTCGCAGTCCTCTTAAAGTTTTGCCTTTTACAGAATGTCGTATGGTTGGAATTGTAGAGTGTGTAGACTTTTGAGATGGGCTGCTTTTGCTTAGTATGCATTTAAGATTCCTCCATGTCTTTTCATGGCTTGATGGTTGATTTCTTTTTAGCACTGAATAATATTCCATTGTCTGGTGGCTCCAGTTTATCCATCCCTCTACTGAAGGACATCTTGGTTGCTTCCAAGCGTTGGCAATTTTTGAATAAAGCTGCTATAAACATCTGTGTGCAGGAGTTTTTTTGTGGAAAGGTGTTTGTTTTTAAGGAAAAAAAATTAAGACATTGACCAGAGTGTATCTACAGATAGAGATATCAGCAGAAATTAATTACCCCCCCCAAAAAAAATGTAGAAAATGTGGTCTTAGGAAGAGCAGGAAATATAATTATGGATTGTATAATCTTTAGAGGAAGGCCTTCCTATACCTAATAAAGAAACATACAATAATGGAAATAAAGGAATAATTAATGAAATAATAGGAGTCTGGAAAAGGGGAAAGATCTTCATGGAAAAGAGAGGAGGCAGTTAAGGAATACAGAATAGGAAATAAGCTAAGGGAAGTTAATTTTTAAAGAGTTTCTCTTGTAAACCAAGATCCTCTGCAAAAGGGTATAGTGGAATTGAGGTTTTGATGAGGTTTGGAAAGGCATTTATTTCTTTTTTAAAAATATTTTATTTATTTATTTGAAAGAGAAACACAGCTAGAGAGGGAACACAAGCAGGGGAAGTGAGAGAGGGGGAAGCAGGCTTCCTGCTGAGCAGGGAGCCCGATGTGGGGCTTGATCCTGGGACTCCAGGATCATGACCTGAGCTGAAGGCAGACACTTAATGACTGAGCCACCCAGGCACCCCACATTTCTTTAATTGATAGACATTTATTAAGTAATTCATTCATTTTCTAGGGCATATAACTGAGCGATGGGACCTAATTTAAAAGTAAAAAATTCTGTTTTTTTTAAGATTTCATTTATGTATTTCACAGAGAGAAACATAGCTAGAGAGGGAACACAAGCAGGAGGAGTGAGAGAGGGAGAAGCAGACTTCCTGCTGAGCAGGGAGCCCAATGTGGGGCTCATTCCTGGGACTCCAGGATCATGACCTGAGCCGAAGGCAGTTGCCCAGCCAACTGAGCCACCTAGGCACCCCTTTTTTTTAAAGATTTTATTTATTTGTCAGAGCACAAGCAGGAGGAACCACAGGCAGAATCAGAGGCAGGCTCTCTGCTGAGCAAGGAGCCTGATGTGGGACTTGATCCCAGGACCCTGGGATAATGACCTGCAGTGAAGGCAGACGCTTAACCAGCTGAGCTACCAAGGTGTCCCTAAAAGTAAAACATCCTTGATTTCTCTTCCTGTTTCTCCCTGTATAAAAAAGTCACATCTGCTGTATCTCTAACATAAAACTGAATTTGAACACTTCAGTTTGGCCTGCGTAGACTCTGTCCTAGGCATTAGTCAGACAAGACCTCAGTCTGCCCTGGATCAGTACAAACAAGGTCCCTGCTGACACTGAGTTTATGGGAAGTGGGGGAGGAAGGGTTGGGAGATAGTAAACAAGTAGACAAACATGGTAGTGGTGAAGGAGAGTAATAACAGATGGATTAGCATTGGGGAGGAGAGGATAAGAATGCCTACTTAAAAAGAGGTTGTGAAGGAAAAGCATGGAGAAGATACTTGAAAAACACAAAGGTTTTGCATTCAGACTATGAAGAGCTAAAAAATAAGGTAATAGCAGACAACAAAATAGAAAAATGGGTAGGACCCTTCAATAGGTGATCGACAAAGAAGATATTCATGTGACCAATATACCTATTAAAAAGGTGTTTCATATCATGAATCCTTCGTGAAATACAAATAAAATCACGAGATCCCATTTTACATTCACCAGAATGGCTAAAATGGAACACACTGATAATACCAAATAGTGACAAGAATGTGGAGTAAGTAGGAATCTCAAAGCTCAGTTGTGCATGTAAATTGGTATATTTTGGAAAACTGTATCTACTAAAGTTGAACACACTTATAAACTGTGACCCAGCGATTTCACTTCTGGGTTTATATTCAACATAATTCATGCACACACTCGCTATAAACATGTTCATGGCAGTGTTATTGGTCAAACACTGGAAATAACCCCAAAGTCCCAAGAGGAATGGGTAGATTGTGATATAATTCACTCATAGAATACTATATAGCAATGAAGATGAACAAATAAAACATAGTTAAATCTCACATAATACTGATACAAGGCCATACACAGTGTAATACATAGTAAAAAGTATGTAAAGGTCAAAAACAGTCAAAATTTAAGGGGGTAGAGTTTGTCATAGTGGTTATCTTTGTGAAGGAGGGAAGGTATAGGACACTCCAAAGATATATTAGGACACTCCATAGATAGACTAAATAAATACAAAACAATAAGAACCAGTTATAGTTGTAACACTAGAATATCTCCTTGGTTCTTAATGGCATTAAGAGTTCTAGTTCATGTTTGTATGACATGAGAATAGTGTAATAAATTATAAATGCAATAAATTATAAGATTGATAATTACCTCCAAGATAATTCATTGTAGTGTGGTTCTTAAACCTGGCTATACATCACAAGCACCAGACGAATTTAAAAAGCAGATTTGTAAGCCTTATCACCAAGGATTGGTGCCTGGGCTTGTTATTATTTTTTTTTTTTAAGATTTTATTTATTTGACAGAAACACAGCCAGAGAGGGAACACAAGCAGGGGGAGTGAGAGAGGGAGAAGCAGGCTTCCCGCTGAGCAGGGAGCCCGATGTGGGACTCGATCCCGGGTCTCCAGGATCATCACCTGAGCCGAAGGCAGTCGCTTAACCAACTGAGCCACCCAGGCGCCCCGGGCTTGTTATTTTTAAATGATCCGTAGTACCTCACACCCATTAGAATGCCTGCTGTTAAACAATAAAAAATAAGTGTGAGATGTGGTGAAACTGAAACACTGTTGGTGGGAATGTAAAATGTTGCAGGTGCTATGGAAAATAGTACTGGATTCCTAAAAAAAGGAAAAACACCATATGATCCATCAGTTCTCAGTTCTGCACTTCTGGGGTGTATCTATGAGTTGTAGGTAGGGTCTTGAAGAGAGATTTTTACATTCATGTTTATAGCTATTCACAATAGCAAAAGGTGGAAGTTAACTAAGTGTCCATGATGAAGGGATGGATACACAAAATAGTGAATCTTATAAAACGAAGGAAATTATGCCATATGCTACAATATAGATCTTGAGGATATTATGGTAAGATAAACCAGGCACAAAAAGACAGATACTGTAGGATCCTACTTACACCCAGAGTAGTTAAATTCATAGAATGGGATACAATGGTGGTTGCCAGGAACTGGGGGGGGCGGGCAAGAATGAGGAGTTATTTAATAGATTTAAAGTGTCAGTTTTGCAAGATGAAAAAGTTGTAGAGAGTAGTTGCTCAAAAATGAATATACTTACCACTATTGAACTATACACTTAAAAATGGTTAAGATAATAGGGGCAGCTGGGTGGTTTGGCTGATTGTATCTGACTGTCTCAGCTCCAGTCTTGATCTTGGGCTTGTGAGTTCAAGCCTGGACTTGCGCTGCATGCTGGATGTGGGGTCTACTGGGAAAAAAAAAAAAGAAAGAAAAATTGAATTGTTACAATGGTAAATTTTATGTATTTTACCATAATTTTTTAAAAAGATTGTTTATTTATTTGAAAGAGTGAAGAGAGCACGAGCACGGGGGAGAGGGAAAAGCAGACTCCCCACCGAGCAGAGACCCCCCCCGCCCCCCCCACTGACACAGGGCTCAGACCCCGAGATCATGACCTGAACCAAGGTAGCCGCTTAACCAACTGAGCCACCCAGGCACCCCTACTATAATTTTTAAAGAAAGATTGAAAACTGGCTAATATGCAATTGAGAACTAACACTGCTTTAATGGAAACAAAGATACACTGGCTGAATATAACACTGTTCTCAAAAAATGGACAGTTTATTTAATAATTGTACTTTTCATTTTGCAGATATACTTGGTAGTACCTTTGCTCTTTTGTCCTTTAATAATGGTGCTTAAGAATGTTAGATACTATCTTTCCAAAACACAAAGTTTTATTTTTTTATTTTAGATGTAGTAATACATTAAATACCATTTTAATATGTGTCTCTTCTAATAATTAGGTTTTAAAGTAAATCACTTTAGGGGTGCCTGGCTGGCTCAGTCAGTAAAGCATATGACTCTTGATCTCATGGTCGTGAGTTCAAGCCCTACATTGTGGGTAAAGTCTCCTTAAGTAAATAAATAAATCACTTTATTTAAATTATACAGAAAAATCCTCTATTTTGCTTTTCTTCTTTCATCAAATTAGTTTTAGAGTAACTATACGACGGTTATGTTTAACATTTCGTATTATTTCTTTTTTACCAGAAACTTAGAGAGTTTTCCTGCTAAGACCTCAATTTGTATTTTAGAAAGGCAGAAAAAAATACTGTGGAAGTTTGAAATACCTTAAATCATCCAAAATTAAGGCATACATAATGAAACAACTCTTAGTGCTTATACAGAAAGAGGTTCGTATTTGTATACAAATGTATTTATCATTTGACTTTTTTATTGTCTTAATCGTGATGTGATATAAAGTATAATACTACTCTTTAATACTTTTTATTAAAGTTCCTATATAAACCATTTTAAATGCGCTTTGAAGGTAAATCAGTTTTATTTTTGTGTTTTAAGGACATGTACTTATAGGCAACATTGTAATACCAGGATTTGACGCCGTTGACAATGTCTCTGTCAAGTCGGCAAACAGCTCTTGTTAACCCTCCACCACCAGAATACATAAATACTAAGAAAAATGGGCAATTGACAAATCAACTGCAGTATCTGCAAAAAGTTGTCTTGAAGGCTTTATGGAAGCATAGTTTTTCCTGGCCATTTCAGCAACCTGTGGATGCTGTGAAACTAAAGTTGCCAGTAAGTATATCATATGATTATGTTACTTATAAAAGAGAAAAACCCTGTGAATCTCTGAAGGAAGTAAATAATAGTCTTTAAAGTTATAAAATATATTTAATTTAATAACGACCTCTAATTTATTCTGCACCACTGAAGAATTTTCCAATGAGTATTTTTCCTAAACAACAAAGCTCATTTTTCTGAGCATTGAAATTCTTATTTTAGCAGTTTGGTAAGTTAGAGTACATGTTTTCTTGTTAGAGAATGTGTTGCCTGACTTTTTTTTTTTAATAATACATGTTTTCTTGTTAGAGAATGTGTCACCTGACTCTTTTTTTTTAAATCTTACCTATTATTTAAAAAAATTTTTTTTCAAGATTTCTATTTATCTAAGAGAGAGAGAGAGAGCATGAGAGGGGAGAAGGTCAGTGGGAGAAGCAGACTCCCCTCAGAGCTGGGAGCCTGATGCGGGACTTGATCCGGGAACTCCAGGATCATGACCTGAGCCAAAGGCAGTGGCTTAACCAGCTGAGCCACCCAGGTGCCCTATCTATTTACTTTAGAGAGAATGTGTGTGTGTGTGTGTGTGTGTGTGTGTGTGTGTGTGTGTGTGTGTAGAAGAAGAAGGATCAGAGGGAGAGAGAGAATCTCCAGCAGGGTCTGTCCTGAGCCTGGAGTCTGATACGGGGCTCCATCGCATTACCCCAATATCATGACCTGAACTGAAACCAAGAGTCAGATGCCGAACCAACTGAGCCATCCAGGTACCCCTCACCTGACCTTCTGGTGCGAGGTTGTCATGAATGTCACCTTCTTCATGAAGTTCGTGACACTTAACTTCTTGCTAGACTTAGGTGCATCATATATAGAATTCAACTTCAGGTCTTCTCTTTGGTATTTTCAGCCATCTGATAACAGAATGGTTAAGTAATTTGTTGCATAGTTAGTAAACCATGGCACTGAGATTATATTCTGGATCTGTCAGACTCCCTAAATTCTAGGTTTTTCTTCATGCTCTTCACTTTTTAGTTTGCAGGGTAGTTTTACGCTTACATTCTTGTTTTTGTAATTCTTTGTTATTTTTTCTCTGAAAAAAAAAATGCCCTGGCAGTCAGCTTTCTCAATACCAAACTTTTGGTTTCCAAATTATGGCTTTTAAAGGTAATCTAGTTACAAGTATGTAGCTTCTTAAATCTACTTGTGTACCAATAGTTGCAGTGAATTTGTTTTCACTACTAACGTTTAGAATTTCTTCTTAAAAACTGTAGGATTATTATGCCATTATAAAGACCCCAATGGATTTAAATACAATTAAGAAGCGCTTAGAACATAAGTATTATGTGAATGCTTCAGAATGTATAGCAGACTTCAACATAATGTTCTCAAATTGTTATTTATACAACAAGGTATGTAAACTTTGTTATACGTTATAATTCTTTGCCCTTATAGAAGATGTATATAAAAAGTGCTAATTTCATATTTTAAGTCTTGATTTGGGGTAATTTACATACTTTGAAGGACATTGTTTATTTTTTACTGAATTTCATAATTTTCATATATCTATTTAATCTATTTTCCATAATTTTGCCTGAATAGCTGTAATGGTTTGTTATGTTTTAAAAAATGAAATACCAATGATTGTTTTTGTAAGTATCATTTTAAAATGTTCTCTGCCATACTTTGCCATTTTAATTATAAATGATGAACTTTTATTATATACTAATCTTGGATTAAATGTTTGTGCTATGAATTCAGATAAATTACATACATCTACACTTGACAAGTTAAATTAAACATTTTCTGTTATCTACCAGCAGTAGTATTTGCATTTGTGTTGATGCATTGCCTTGTGTGATAAGATGTGGACATTTGACCTTAATCTCCACTTTTGCTTTCATCTTATAAAACTGGGTTTATGTGTTCATTTTTTTCTCTATATAGTATTCCTGCTTCCCAGAGTACTGCATTCTTTTGAAGCTGTTCTATTTCTAAAAATTTTAAAACTTATATTCCATTTATCCAAAATCACTGGTGATACTGAAATGTAATAGAAATTTTTTGGTTCCCAAACTCTCGGTGCCATTGTAAATTTAGGACTCTTAGCCAGTATGATTTTTTTTTTAATTGAGAGCTAATGGTATTCTGAAAGTACCATTGGCACCTTCATTTTATTTAACAATTCCAAGTGTCTTTTTACATTGTATTTTAAAATAAAGTTCAGTAATTTTCCTGTAGTACCTAACTTCAAAGTAGGTGTTCTCTGCTTTAGACTTTTGCTTTGTAATCTACTTAGATTTTTTTTTTATCAGTAGCAAATAAAGCAAGCCAAAGACTTCTACACAGATAGTTAAAATTTAAAAACTGGGGGAAAAGAAGATTTAAACACCGAATTAGCTCCACAGTGTCGTTTTATCACATCATTTTACCAGTTAATTGAAAACTGTATCACATCAAGTCAAATCATGTACTTTCCACAGCCATTAACATATTTTGTTTTAACTTATTTGTGAGATAGAAATTTCAATTTCTAAAAACTTTTTATTAGTAGGATTGGTTGGATTATAACTCTCCAGTACTCAGAAAGGCTACCCGGGTTACTTTTAGAAGGTAAAAGGGTAGAATGTTAGACTTTAAAATCTGATGATGCACTATTTTCTGCACTTAATTTAGAAGCAATAAATAATGTTTTATAATGTCTAAGAGTACTGTGTCACTCACTGCCTTCTCTAAGGTAGCCTGAATTGTTGAAAATTGGTACAGTGACCATATTGTATAACCTTAGATTTATATATTTCCTAGCCTGGAGATGACATTGTTCTTATGGCACAAGCCCTGGAGAAGTTGTTTAGGCAGAAATTATCTCAGATGCCACAAGAAGAACAAATTGTAGGTGGTAAGGAAAGAATAAAGAAAGGTAAGACAGAAGGTTTATGTTTTCTTACTTTCTCTGTCTTTTGTATTATGTTTGAAGGTATGTGTATAAATATAATAAGGGGCACCTGGGTGGCTCAGTTGGTTAAGCGACTGCCTTCGGCTCAGATCATGATCCCGGAGTCCCGGGATCAAGCCCCGCATCTGGCTCCCTGCTCAGCGGGAGGCCTGCTTCTCCCTCTCTCACTCCCCCTGCTGTGTTCCTTCTCTAGCTGTGTTTCTCTCTGTGTATAAATAAATAAAATCTTAAAAAAAAAAGAACTAAATAATAAATCCCTCAAAGGAGATGGATGTTCAGAAGTCCTTCTGTATCCTGGGGTGCCTGTGTGGCATAGTCAGTTAAGTGTCTGACTCTTGGTTTTGGGTCAGGTGGTGATCTCTAGGTTGTGGGATCAAGCCCTGCACCAGGCTCTGTGTGCAGTCTGCTTGGGACTGTCTTTCCCTCTTCCTCTGTCCCCTGCCCTGTATGTATGTGTGCTCTCTCTCTCTTTCTCTCTCAAAATAAATGAATCTTTAAAAAAAAAAGTCCTTCTAAATCCTATTGTATTGGTATAAAATGTCAGTCTAAACAGTAAGGCAAATTTTGAAAGCAAAGATGTCTATCATGCACGATTAGGGAGTATTGTGTTGATTTTGGCCTTGGAGCCTGAGATTTCCTATAGTGTAGTGTCATTCACATAGTAGGCATCCAGTAAATTTATTAGTATTTTTATTGACTCTTATGTATGTGCTATAATAATAAAAGACAGCCAAAGTTATTAATGTTTCTTGTATCAAAAGATCCCATAGCTAAGAATGAAATGTTACTGTTGGGTCTGAAGATTCTCTTTTTTTGTAACTCTTCCTTAATTAAAAAAAACTTTAGAGGGAAACATTTTACAGCTAATAATTATAGTATTTAAGTATGCAGTTAAAAACTAATCTTAAATATTCAAATGGATTTATTGTAGAGGTTAACCAAGGTTGTCATAGATGAAATGTTGGTTTATTTTTGGATCACTGATAGTTTACATTTTAGATAAGATCCTTAATCATACCATGTTAGTTTCCTCATGTATAATGTCAGGGAAATATTTCATTTCGTGGTCATAAATGTTTATAAAGTCTAAGTGAAGTGGCTGGGATATAAGAGACTTACACTACTACAAAGGTGTTTTTTTTTTTTTTTATCAGTAATAATGTGTACTTTTTCCCCTTGTTGGTAGATCTTTAAGATGAGTCATGATTTAAAGCTTTACTCAATCCTGTGAGATATTCACTGTTTTATTAAAGTTATTATTTTATTCTTACCTTTGGAAAAAGCTTCATCTTAAATCTGACAATATAAGGCCTAGGGTTCTGAAAGAGTATTAAAATAAGCCCTTACAAGGTAGATAATGTATAGATCAGTTTGCTATTTAAATTATTAAAGCAAAGTGATCATTATTGCTGACTTAAAATATTATCTCTAGAAAGGTAAAAATTACCTTTAGAATGCGTCCCTTAAAAAAATACATTTAATACATTCTTAATGTTTAAATTGTAGCTACTTGTTTCAGATGCCCAAATTACTGCTAAGAGCTTAAGTTTCCCTCAGAGAAAAATTCTTTGACTTTCTCTGTCAATATGTATTTAGATGTTTATCACTTGTAGTGCATATATTGTGGGGTTTCAAAGATGTATAACCAGTTTAACTCTCAAGTTCAATTTACATTTTAGTTAGAAATAAAATTTTATGGGCTGTTGGGTGGCTCATTTGGTTGAGTGGCTGACTCTTGATTTGGGCTCAGGTCATGATCTCAGAGTCCTGGGATTGAGCTCGTGTCAGGCTTTGTGGTCAGCAGGGAGTTGGCTTCAGTTTTCCTTCTGTCACCACCTGGTGCTTGCTTGCTGTCTCTGTCTCTCTAAAATGAATGGATAGATCATAAAAAAACTTTTTAAAAGCAGTAAGACAATACATTATAATAAATGTCAGATGAAATTACATGTAGTACATGCTGTAGTTCAAGAAAGTAAAGTTGATTGACACTGGTAAAGCTGAGGAAGGCTTTAATGGTGATAGAACGTGAGTTTGTCCTTGAATGACTGATAGGCTTTGGCTTTGGAATGATGATCTAGGTTTCCAAATAACTTTCTGGGAACATTCTGCTGCCGATGTCATGTCATTTTAATGCACAGTGGTAGGGAAACTGTCATATGACAGTAGCTAGTCCAAATAATGGCAAAGAAAAATTTTAAATTTAGTACATTACATTGAATTGGTGTTGATTTTTTTGATTGATGAAATTAGTTGAGTAATTTTTAGGTGCTACAACACAATTCTGGTTCTTGGGATATATCAATGAATGAAACAAAAACTTTTGCCATCTTGGAGTTTACATTCTAGTAGAGAGAGAGGCAAACAAACATGATGGGTTCTGAGTGCACCTCATTGAGAACTTAAGATTTGAACAAAGAAGAACATTTCAGGCAGAGGGATCAGCTAGAGCAAAGGTCTATTACGGGACCCTTTCCTCTTCTGTCACTTTGGGCCATTACCTTCATGACCTGGATCTTCCCTCTTCCCTCTTCACCTTGTCAAGGATCTTATTCCTTTGGTTTCCCCCTTTGTTTTGTATATCATTAATCTCTCCTTTGTAGAGTGAGTCTCATTACTCTATAAAGGTGCTGTAGTATCTTATTTTTAAAGTTCATCTTTTATGGGCACCTGGGTGGCTCAGTCATTAAGCATCTGCCTTCAGCTCAGGTCATGATCCTGGAGTCCTGGGATCAAGCCCCACATCGGGTTCCCTGCTCTGCAGGAAGCCTCCTCCTCCTTCTCTTACTCCCCCTGCTTGTGTTCCCTCTCTAGCTATGTTTCTCTCTGTCAAATAAATAAATAAAAATCTTAAAAAAAAGAGTGGAGATCTTATGGTAATTGTCTTTCTCTGATTGACTTACTTTGCTTAGCATAATATTTACTAGTTCCATCCACGCTGTTGCAAATTGCAAGATTTCACTTTTTGATGGCTGAGTAATATTCCATGGTATACATTTGCACATCTTCTCTGTCCATTCATCTGTTGATGGACATCTGGGCTCTTTCCATAGTTTGGTTATTGTGGACATTGCTGCTATCAACATTGGGGTGCAGGTGCCCCTTCAGATTACCACATTTGTGTCTTTGGCGTAAATACCCAGTAGTGCAATTGCTGGGTCAAAGGGAAGCTATTTTCACCTTTCGAGGAACCTCCGTACTGTTTTTCAGAGTGGCTGGACTATCTTGCATTCCCACCAATTGTGTAAGGGGGTTCCCCCTTCGTTGCATCCTTGCCAACATCTGTTGTTTCCTGACTTGTTACTTTTAGCTGTCCTGAGTGGTGTGAGGTGGTATCATTGTGGTTTTGATTTGTATTTCCCTGATGCTGAGTGATGTCGAGCATCTTTTCATATGTCTATTGGGTCTTTGTATATCTTTGGAGAAATGTCTGTTCATGTCTACTGCCCATTTCTTGATTGGATTATTCTTTGAGTATTGAGTTTGATAATTTTTTTATGGATTTTGGATACTAGCCCTTTATCTGATATGTCATTTGCAAATATCTTCTCCCATTCTGTTGGTTGTTTTTTGGTTTTGTTGACTGTTTCCTTTTCTGTGCAAAAACTTTTTATCTTGATGAAGTCCCAATAGTTCATTTTTGTTTTTGTTTCCCCTGCCTTTGGAGATGTATCTAGGGAGAAATCGCTACAGCTGAGGTTGAAGAGGTTGCTGTCTGTTTTCTCCTCTAGGATTTTGATGGATTCCTTTCTCGCATTTAGGTCTTTCATCCATTTTGAGTTTATTTTTGTGTATGGTGTAAGAAAGTGGTCCAGTTTCATTCTTCTGCATGTGGCTGTCCAATTTTCCCAACACCAGTTGTTGAAGAGACTGTCTTTTTTCCATTGGACATTCGTTCCTGCTTAATCAAAGATGAATTGACCACAGAGTTGAGGGGTCATTTCTGAGTTCTCAATTCTGTTCCATTGATCAATGTTTTTGTGCCAGTACAATATTATCTTAATGATTATAGTTTATTATAGAACTTGAAGGGGCACCTGGGTGGCTCAGTTGGCTAAGTGACTGCCTTCGGCTCAGGTCATGGTCCCGGAGACCCGGGATCAAGTACCTGCTCAGCGGGAAGCCTGTGTCTCCCTCTCTCACTCCCCCTGCTTGTGTTCCCTCTCTGGCTATGTTTCTCTCTGTCAAATAAAATCTTTAAAAAAAAAAAAAAGAACTTGAAGTCCAGATTTGTGGTGCCACTAGCTTTGGTTTTATTTTTCAGCATTCCTTTAGTTATTCGGGGTCTTTTCTGGTTCCATGCAAATTTTAGGATATTTGTTCCACCTCTGTAAAAAAAGTTGGTGGTATTTTGATACAGATTGCATTGACTATGTAGATCACTCTTGGTAGCATGACATTTTAACAATACTTGTTCTTCCAATCCATGAGCATGGAACATCTTTTCCTTTCTTCATGTCTCCCTCAATTTCTTTCATGAGTGTTCTGTAGTTTCTAGAGTACAGATTCTTTACCTCTTTGGTTAGGTTTATTCCTCTGTGTTTTACAGGTTTTGGTGAAGTTGTACAATAGATGCAATTTCTGCATCAATTGAGAGGATCATGTGGTTCCTGTCCTTTCTTTTATTAATGTAGTATATCATATAGATTGATTTGTAGATGTTGAACCAACCTTGCATCAATTCCATTTGGTCATGGTGAATAATCCTTTTAATGTACTATTCTTTGAAATGCCTTTATTTTTGGTGCACACTCTAATTTTATGAGTTTACTTCCCATTGTGTAGTCCTCTTAGCATTATCCTTTTTCTATTAAGCCAAAAAATCTTGGATTTTTCTTTTCAGGACTTGATATTAGATATTCTTTTCCCAAATTCCATCTGTGTGCTATTAATCCCCAAGTTATGTCTCTAATACAGTCATTGGACAGTTCCACTTGAATGTTTTATACACATCTTAACATTTAACTGGCTCACAGTTAAACACTGATGTTCCTCAGATTATTCTGTGTAACAAAAAATAGTACCAATACAGTTATTCAAGCCAGAATAGTAGAAGTTGCCCTTGATTCCTTCCTTTCTCTGGTTGTTTCTCACATTCTGTTCATTAATAAGTCATTTGTATTCAATCCTCAATTTGTTTTTGCAGCTCAGGCTACCATCTTATTCCCTGTGTTCCTGATTATTCTATGTGGTCTGTTGTCTATACAATAACAAAGGCAGTATTTAAAAAAATAAACTAGAATACATCTTTAGCCTGCCTAAATCCACCCTTTACCTTCCCATGTTAAAATGAAGTCTGAATTCCTCCTGTGGCCCTTTATGATCTGGTATTTGCCCAATTCTCCATTCTCATCTTGAGCAACTTTCTTCTCAGTCATTGCAGTTTTCCCTGCTGATTGTCTTGACATTTTTACTACCACCTCATTCTCTGGCTGGCTACTTCTTACCTTCACAGTAAAATCTTAATTGATACCTCTTCAGAGAGGCCTGCCTGGATTATCTTTTTTAGTAGTAGGTCTCTGCCTTAACTTAGTCAGCACTCCATTTATTTCCATTTTGGTGCTCAACATCACTTGTAATCATTTTGATTTTTTGTTGTTGTTGTTATTTCTTGCACTGAACAGTGTGCTCACTGAGGACAGAAACTGTGTCTGTCTTGTTCATTGTTTTGCCCTACTACCTAGAAAGGTGGCCTGATACACAATGGCATTTAATATATTCATGGGGTACTCTTAAGTTCCAAGTACTGTATTAGGAACAAGAGATATTATACAGATTGAAACAAAGTTCCCTTCCCCTCACAGAGCTTTTTGTTCTAGTTCAGGAAATTGGTAAAATTCAATAAATGTGAGTATTTATTCCTCATTATACTTAGCTGTTTAGCTCCAAAGAGCCACAGTTGGGATATCAAAAGATACAAGGTTATCTCAGTTTATTTGGTTCCTAAGTTTTGATTTGTGGATAATGAGAACTTAGAGTTTGAGGAATACAAGCCCTGTCTTAAAATATATTCAAACTTTTTTGGTTCCTGAATTTGTTAAGCAAGAATTCGGAGAGTCAGGGATACCTATATGTTGTATGTCAAATGTGATAATAGCAGGGAAAAAGTAAGAATAATGGGACGCCTGGGTGGCTCAGTTGGTTAAGCCACTGCCTTCGGCTCAGGTCATGATCCTGGAGACCCGGGATCGAGTCCCACATCGGGCTGCCTGCTCGGCGGGAGGCCTGCTTCTCCCTCTCTCACTCCCCCTGCTTGTGTTCCCTCTCTGGCTGTGTTTCTCTCTGTCAAATAAATAAAATCTTAAAAAAAAAAAAA